>VDFB02168118.1:147145743-147219363 GCA_007258455.2 Sequoia sempervirens | reverse complement strand
TCTCTCTCTCTCTCTCTCTCTCTCTCTCTCTCTCTCTCTCAGGTCTCTCTCTTAGAGTCACTCCCTCTATCTCTCTCCCCTCTACCCTTAACCCTTAAACCCTCTACCCTCTATCCTCTCTCCCTCCCTACCTAAGCTCTAAACCCTCTACCCTCTGCCACTACCTTAACCCCCTCTCTCTCTCCCTCCTACCCCTCTCCTCTGTCAGTGTCTCTCTCCTCCTCTATCTCTCTCCCCTCTACCCTTAACCCTCTATCCTCTACTCTCTCTCTCTCTCTCAATTCTCTCCCTCCTACCCCCTCTCCCTCTCTCTAGTCTCTCTCTCTCACTCACTCCCTCTATATCTCTCCCTCTAACCTTAACCCTAAACCCTAAACCCTAAACTCTTAATCCCTAAACCCTTAAACCCTCTATCACTCTCCCACTCCTTTTCTTTCTCTCAAGTCTCTCCCTCCTACACCCTCTCCCTCTCTCAAGCCTCTCACTCACTCACTCACTACCTCAATATCTCTCCCTCTACTCTCAACCCTAAACCCTAAACCCTTAACCTTTAAACCTTAAACCCTTAAACCCTCTACCCTCTATCATTAGCCCTATACCCTCTATTTCTCTTCCACTCCCCCTCTCTCTCTCAAGTCTCTCCCTCATACCCCCTCTCCTTATCCCAGGTCTCTCTCTCTCTTAGTAACTCTCTCTATGTCTCTCCCCTCTACCCTCTACCCTTAACCCTCCCTTCCTTTATCTATCTCCCACTCCCTCTCTCTCTCTATCTCTCAAGTCTCCCTCTATCTTTGTCTCAAGTCTCCCTCTCTCTCTCTCTCAAGCCTCTCTCTCTTACTCACTCACTCACTCACTCCCTCTATCTCTCTCTCACTCCCTCTATATCTCTTCCTCTATTCTAAACCCTTAACCCTTAAAAATTAAACCATTAAACCTTAAACCCTAAACCCTTAATCCCTCAACCCTAATCTTTCAACCTTATATAGCCAACCCTCTCTCTCTCCCCCCTCTTCCCCTCTCCCCTTCCCCCTCCTAATTCTCTCACTCTGCCTCTTTCTCTCTCTCTCTGTCTCTCCCTTTCCTTCTCTCTCCCTTCCCCCTCCTAATTCTCTCTCTCCCCCTCTATGTCTCCATTTCTCTTCTCCCTTTCCCTTTCCCTCTCTCTCTCTCCCCCTCTCTCTCACTCTCTCCCTCTCCCTCTCTCTCTCTCCCTTCCCCTCTCCATCTTTGTCTCTCCCTTTCCCTCTCTCTCTCCCTCTCTCTCTCTCTTGCCTACCCTCCACCTCTTAATTACTCTTAGGTCTATGTGTGCACAAATTGGATATCCAATTCAAATCAAATATTTTAAATTTATAACACTAAAATCTTGTTTTTTTAAATGGTTGAAATGAATTTAAATGGTCACGACTATGTATTTATACCCGATGCAAATCAAATATGTGATCCAAATTGGATAAATAACATATCCGATTTGGATTGGATATCCTATTTATGCTACTTTTCCTTGGGAATTTCTTTGGAGCAATGTATTAACACCCAACCCCAAAAAAAGTCAACTCAAGATTTTTTGCATTTTGTGGTGTATGCAAAATGGTACTTTTTTCACATCGCCACTTTTTGGCCCATCATGATCCTGCAAATACCCTCATACTCCTTAACGTGTGAATTTAATAGAGGATCTCGAGGAAAAATGAGACTATGGAAAGGTAATGGTGTTGGGGTGGGTTGTGGTGGTCATAGATTGTTTCTAGTGTGATATGTATGAGCAATAGTATTATGACTCAGTTGCTACAAACATTGTTCTTAGGCGATTAAAGGAAAAGTTTGGGTTTTTTTGGAGGTTTGTTTGAAGGGGGTAAATGATGAGTTGAGGTTGAATAATATTAACATCCCTTAGGGAAGGAGATTTTAATGTCATGTCATCATCTTCTTCTAAGGACACTATATCATTATCATTATTCTATTCTTACACCATGGTATCATCCCTAGGAGGAGAGTTAGGAGAACTACAAGGAAACTATTCTTGGAATGCAACGCTTGGTTCTTCCAAAATAATTTCATCAAAAGTAGGGGAATGATCAATGGCTGAATTTTGTTGTTTATCGATAGGGGGGAATTAGGAGAAGATGCTATTTTATTGTCCTTTGTCTCTAAGGTCTCATTCTCTTGCTTCATGTTATCTACCCTAGTAGGAGAGCTTGTAATATGTATCCAAGGTTGAAGTTTCTAAAGTAGCCACATCACAAGTGGGGGAGGCATCAAGAGAAGGACCTCTATGATTTTTAAATAGATTGTCCCAAATGGTAGGAGCATTAGGGAAGGGAGGGTCAAGATTCTCATGAATTTTAAGAGGTATATCTTCTAACACCAACCTATCATCTTTTTATTGAGGAGGGATATTAGAAGAAGGACAATTTATATTGTAATGATGAGGGAGACTAGGGAAGGTGATGTTTAGAAATGTTTGTATAATCTCATCTTCTCATTATCTAATATCATCCAAAGGGGGAAGAGGAGAGGGACAATCAAGACTCTCAATGCTTGTAGCTTCTTTCACTAAGATACCTTTGTCACTAGTAGGAGAGGTATTGGGATAAGAACAAGTGCGATTTTTATGATTATCTACACTTGCATCCTCTTGTGTTATAACATTCTTGAAAATCCAATAGGTACTAAGAGGATATGCAACATGCTTATCAAAGGTTTTACTTTGTTTTCCTAGATTATTTCCATCAAAAGTAGAATCATACAGGCCACTTGATATTCTAGAAACATGGAATGCTTGAAGAGAACACATGCTAACATGAGAAAGTAAATAAAGTGCAATGCAATGACTTAAACTACAATTTGTAAGTGCAAGTTTCATATGTGAAACAAGGTAATTTTTTGATTATGTTATGCAACAATGTAATAGATGAAATAGTGGAAATGCAAATTTAAAATTAATCCATGCATGAAATGAGCTAATTTAAGCTAGATCTAATGAAATACATATACCATAAACTCAACCAACTGATATAGATAGGAAATAGCAGCAAACAAAATCTTAAAAAGAATGTTTTTAGTGTCATCATAGATAGTTTTAGGGGTGAAAAGGGACTAAGTCACCCAAGGTGGAAAATTAGTTGTAGTAGGGATTTTTTATGAACTTTCAAAAAAAATTGAGTGATTTTGATGTTTTTTGTACTCTATGATGTATACCTAAGATGAAAATATAGAATTTTAGAAATTTTGAATGATTTGAGATGCCAAAAATGCAATCTATATGCACTTTCACTAATGCAAAATTTGAAACCCTAGAATGCAACTTAACTAATGAAAAATGTAATGCAAGCAAATTCTAGAATGATGATGAAATCAATTCAAGCAAGAAGGTATTCAAAAAGAAGGTTCACCAAAATGAACCACAAATTTTTTTTGAGGCTTCTCTCTTGCACTTCTATGGATTTTCACCTAAAAGGAGAAGGTATCCCACAAAAACTTGGGGCTTTACTCAAGACTAATGCTATTATGATTAAAATATGCCTAAATGGAATGCCCTAAATGCAAAGAATTGAAAAAGGAAATGAATTATGAATGCAAAACTAATGATATGCAAGATGTTTGAAAACACATTGTGATATGTAAAATGACTGAAGAATGCAAACAAACAATAAAAAAAATGAAAAATACTAGAGAGGTGCACCTGAAAATTGGAATGTGATGCAAAGAGGCTCTAGAATCCTACAGAATTTGATGTTGAAGCCAATTGGAACACTTATGCCAAGTTGGGTGGCTTAGTCTTGTTTTAGGGAGATGTTGCTAGAATACGTTTTAGCCAAAAGGGTATCCAGAAATATAGAAAACACTTTTGAATCATGGAAGTGGGACTAATTTTCCACTTATGGAGACTTAGTCCACCTTCAACTTTCAAGAATTTTGGGAGAAGAATTTGACACTTTTAGTCAACACTTCTTTTCTTAATAGGTGTCTAGATTTGATTCTATAGAAATTGGGATGTAAAAGGTCTCCAAGCTTCTCTTAGGGCTTTGTTGAATTGAATGAATTTTATGAATTGGCAACACCTTTGAACACCTCTATCTTTGAAAAATCTACATACAAGAACTACAAAACACACATGTAAAGATGGGAAAAAGGGTTAAGGGTTAGAGAATAGGGGTTTTCCTTAGTCAAACCCCAATTTGGTAATTAAACCCTTGAAAAATTAAATGAAATAGAAAGAGAATTACGGATGAACAACACATAATACTACAACTCACCAAACCATTGATTTAGAAATTTGAAGATATGCAAATGGATGCTCCAATGGATGCTTGATAATACCTAGGATGCTTGAGAATTATGAATGTGTGTTTGCTAATGTATGAGTGAATAATGAGAATTAGAAGATGTAAAATGACGTGAAAACCCTTTATTTATAATTGATTTTACAAAATTTCCCAAAAATAACACATGATAGGTCATCCTTAAGGTTAAGAGAATAATATCCTGCCAAAATTTTGAAATAGTTTTGATTTTTGTGCCCAATGGGACTAAGTCACCCCAGGTAATGACTTGGTCCCACTAGGGAGATTTTACTAGGTTTCAGGAATTAAAGTGTATTTAATGATGTTTAACAAGATTATTCTCTAAAACACACTTAACTAGGGTCAGACAGTGTATTAAGGGGTCTTTTAAAAATAAGAAAGGGTCAAATTATTGATGACAAGCCTAGAAAAGCATGAAAGTTTGTTACAAATCTTTAGAACACTTTGAAATAAGACTTGGTAAGTGATAAAAAGAGGTTATTTGGGTGAATTATAATAAAAAGGCCCTAGAAAAGTGTGAAAGTGGGTTACAACACTTCACAATACTTTTACAAGACATCATAGAATTCTTATTGATTAACAAGGATCCAAGACCTAATGTGAATGTGTTGACCACATTACAACATTAAATCTAGGAAAAGCTAGGCCAACATCCATAAGAAAGACTCATATGAGAGTAAAAATGTCCAAAGGTACATTTTTTTGCTGCACAAGTACAATCTTATTTCACTATTTAAAATTCTTATTTTGTTACTTGGGCTAACACCTTTAAAATGTGATCATTGTTAATGGCCTTGCATATACAAATCTATATTGAACATTTAGGATCTTATATTTAGATATATTTCGAGGTCATTTATTTTTTTGATGTTAGATCATATCATAAAAAATTCTTAACTAAATCCCATGTCAAAAGATCACATCAACAAAAAATATAACTTGTATAGTGATAACAATTATAAATACTACACTACATTGTAGATAGTTGCATATTTTTTTGTCTTATCTTTGCTTATTACACATTGATAGAAGGGGTTGATTCATTTTGCAAATAATTTCTAAATCTTCCCTCTTGACAAAGTATTTCCCTCAATATGCTTTTGAGAACTAAATGCTTTAGACATAGATAGATTTATATGCCAGGATGGTTAAATCTATAAAGTGTAGGTTTGTAGAGTGATAGAGTGTCGTTAGACATAATCATTGATATGATTGTATCTTAACAAAGGATATAATCACTAAATATGTATGTTGAAGTCCATATAATAAATATTTAGTATCATAGTCTCTATTTTGATTATCCTACACAATATACATCAATATATGTATGTGTGTAGTATAAAAAATGCAAATTAAACTAAATCATTTCTAATCCTCTTATTTATATTTATTAATTTATTCCTTACTGCTTTAATAATTTATTTATTAAATTATACGTAAAATAACTTAGAAGTATGATTTATTTCCCTATAGAATATCATTTATTTTCTTATAGAATATCATTTAAAAGGTCAAATAATTATCTATAAAAACATTTTCTAAAAAAAATAAAATTTAACATCTTTTATTGTCATCTACAATCAAGTTATTTCCCTAAAAAAATTTATCTATATCTACCACACAAAATCTTATAGTTTCTTTATCATTTTAGAATCTTAAAAGAATGTTATTAATATTTCAATTATTTAAGAAATTTCTTTTGACCATTTCTCCCAAATTGTAAAAAAATTGAATGGAATGTTTTCCTGTACAAAATTTCATATAATTTTTGTGTTATTTTATGTATAAAAAGGCTTTGAAAATATGTCATAATTTTTTTTGAAAAATCATAAAATTTATAAATAAGAGAGGATTTATATTCAACCGCGATAGTTATAGTTATGAAAAAAAATTAAATAAGAAGAAGTTGAAAGGGATTCTTATTAAACCATCTTATATTCGATACACTAGAAACGTCTATTAGATTCATTCATTATAAATAAACTAAAAAGGTTGCTTAGATTAATCTGAAGACCTGACAGTCCAAAACATTCCGGTTACAGTCAATTATTAGAAGCCCATTTGACCAAACAATGTGATCATTAGGTGCGATACTCTAAAATTAGACTTTTTACGTTGGAAATAAAACAATAATTTGGATTGCACAATTCTGAAATCTACACCAGAGGCTTTGTCTGCATTGCAGACGCCTTTACACAGACGTCAAAACGCTATGGACATATAGATAATACAGATAACAATACAGCTAATAACCACATATTTCTGACTGCCGAGTGTCATTCAAACTCTTGCTTCTGCATCAGACGAGCAGCGGCGGCGGCCATGGACTTGTACGAAGTCCCTCCTTCCATCAAGGCAAGCTTTGCCTTTTCCTTCAATCCACTAATATTCTCCCTTACTTTAATTCCCTCTTCTCCTTCCATCAACGCCCTCACTACTCTCTCCACTTCCGCTCTCGGTACAAATCCGTCTCTTTCCATTTTCAGATCTATGGCAACCTTGTCGTGGTTAACCAGCATAAACCTGTTTAACCTTTGTTCAGCAAACAGAGGCCAACAGATCATTGGAACCCCATACGAAATGCTTTCCAGTGTGGAGTTCCAACCAGAGTGAGAAAGGAAGCCTCCAATGGACGGGTGCGAAAGAATCGGAATTTGAGGAGCCCAATTGAGAACCACAAGCCCTCTGTCTTTGGTTCGACTCCCAAAACCATCGGGTAAAAGCTCTGAAACCTTCGTATCCTGGTTGGCATTGAAGGTGAGAAACTTACTCTCTCCGCGCACCACCCACAGAAACCGATGGCTGCTTGTTTCCAGTCCATGTGCAATTTCTGCAATCTGCTCCCTCGACAGAAAACCTCCGCTTCCAAAGGAAATATACACAACGGTGGAGGGAGGTTGCTGATCTAACCACTCGAGGCACTCGTGTGTCTCATGACCCTCTGATATGACGGGACCGATTGAATAGATTGATGGCGTTGAAGGAGCGCTGAGCACCTTACCTTCTTTAAGGGCTTCTAAAGCTTCCCTCTCTAGGTCATCGAAAGTATTTATGAGAAACCCAGCAGCTTCTGGAAGGCGAGAGAAATGGTGGAGAACCCAGTGAAACCCCTGATTGGATCTGTCTATCATTGGCTCAGGAAGATCCCTCGCAGGAAATAGCGGAACCCCTGGTACGTCGATCTGATACTCTTCATCGTCTTTAAACGACCCGGGGTGCTCCAAAGCCAATTTGGGAGAGCGTAACATAACTGAAAGAATGCGAGCACTGCTCGTGAAGAATACGTAAGTGGGTACGCCTAGCTTGGCTGCAACATCGAAACTGGCGGTGCAGAAGAAATCTGTAACAAAGGCAGAGATGGGCGAAGAGGAGTTGAGCAAGGAGTGGAGAATATCTCCAACATGCGGTGCTGCTTTCTCCATGTACATTGAAATTCGAGTTTCGAGCTTCATATGCTCGTCGTCCTCGTTGTGGAAGTCCACGTCGGGAAGCTCTGTAAAGCGGATGTCAATGCCGGAAGATGCCAAGTGATTCGCATATGTGAATTGCTTCGCTGGGCGCATCCACCTGCTCGTTATTACAGTTGTGGAAAAGCCGTGGTAAACGCAAAGCCGCTTTGCCAATTCAGCCGCAGGAACGAAATGACCAACTCCTACGCACGGAAAAATGGCGATATGAGGTTTTCCACTGCCATTTTGCACTTCCATTGTGTGAGGGGCTTCAGGTAGGAGCTGCTCTATATCTCACTTAAGCACTTTTTTGGTCTGTGCGAATTAAGAGATCCTCGTGAATTGCTTACATAGATAGCAAAATTGTGGTAGCCAATGTCTGTGGGTGAAATGGGTCTTGCACATGGAAGAGTTGGGAATGGATGAATTATGTGTGGTTGTCATCAATCGCACTGGTAGGTCGCAATCCGGAATGTGCAGATAAATAAGAACTGCCTATAGTGACTCAAAATATTTACGTAGTAGTTAACAATGCAGATTCACTACAATGCCGTGTGTATTGTGCTCTCCCTCAATTTTTGGGCATATGGGAATATTTCCCTTAATAGATTTCTTTGTAATATTTGTATGTCGGTGGCATGACAACTTCCCCATATCTTTTGTATTGTTCACTATGATTTGATGTTCATCTAGGGGTAACTATGTATATACAAGCTCTTTGATGATCATGTCATCACTTATTACTTATTCGTGTATTTATGGTTATCAATACACATTGACACATTTCTAGACCGCATGTGATTACCATGTGTCATGTGTCATCCACATTTATTGCATCATCACTCTTAGACCTTTGAGATAGATTCTTATTAAATGGAAACACAATGTATCACATTCATTCATGCTTATATATTGTTTCACACATTTATTTTCATGCTTGCTTTTTTGATATAATTTACATAATAACTTGTATAATTTTATTTTTTTGGGTCATTTAGGGCTATGCCATTTGCTTACTATACTATGACCATGTGCTCATATTAGTAAATATTTGAAGCACATTTGAGGATATCATGCATTCTATTAGAAAACAATACTTAACAAAGGTTAATTGTATAAATAGAGATTAGTGGTTAGTTAGTTGATAGTTAGTTAGGTGGTTATGTGTAGTTAGTTGGTTGGATGACTTTATAGAGCTGCTATGAAATTATTCAATTGATTATTGATGAATTAATAATTGTTAAATTTGAGTCTTTGTCTCAAATTCTAACATTTGGTATTAAAGCAAGGTTCAAAAGAGGTCTCTCTAAATTTCACTCCACGCATGTTTTGTTTGTCAAGTTGATTAAATTAATTAATTGCAAATCCTTCGCTCCTTTGCAACCCCATTATCTTTTTCCATGCACATCCACTTGTAAATTCAAATAGTGCAAGCAAAGGATTAGTAGGATTTTGTACACCTTGCACAAAATATGGAATTGGTAGCATGCAACCTTCTAGTATATTTGTCAACAATTCTCATTGGGATCCCATACTCCTTGCAATGAAATTGTTGACATCTACAATTCATGTGCATCATCTTTCTCTTTCATCGTGTACATTCATTCCAAAAAATTTCCTCCATTGTGTTAATGCTTAGATTTAGTTGTGTTAAACGTAATTTAAAAAAAAAAAAAAATTTTTTCTGGTTGTTGTCCAATAAAAGCCCTCGCTAGAACTAAAAGGAGAGTGATAAGGATTCTTGCAGATTAGATGCCAAGCTCGAGAAGAGTTGATTCATAGTTCTAAAGAACCCTTGACTAAGGGTAGGGTTCCATGAGGGGGGCTTCAGGATCTATTTATAAGGTTCTTCTAATTGTAAACATTTCACATCAATATCATTTGAAGACATCAATGCTAGAGACAACATAGTTATTGCAACCTTGGTAAAAGAGGCAATGGAAGAGATGTAAATTATGCTCTTTGAAGTTATGTTCTATTTTAGATGTCAACCTATATTGCCCACAAATAGGGCATCTTAACATAATCTATCAATGTATGGTTTAGATTTAGACTCAAGAGCTCAAAGAGAATTTACACAATCATAGTCAATATGCTTGATGGGAAATCTAAACTTCTTTGAGGTAGTTTAAATGGTGCAATGTATAGATTATTTCGAGATCATTTAGAACTATAGGTATAGATTGCAAATTCATTCTATGGATCTTAGAGTGCACTCACTTCAGGATCCATGAGGCCTCCACTATATAATTTGTTACTATTTGGTATCAAAGAGTTATATTGATTTGAATGCTCAGTCACGTATCGAGAAGAAAAAATCACCAAGAGTGGAGTTGTCAAGCATGTTGATAATGCCCTTTTTTTTTCTCATCATATGTCTATAAAGGTCAAATTTAAATTGGTTGTATTTTTGGTGGAAACAGACATTTAATGCTTTTTCCATTAAAAGGGGGCAACTATAAATTTTTCTATGTTAGCACTAAAAGGGTGTTAGAAAATAGTGTTCAATAAAGCTTATTTGTATAAGATAAAAATTAATTTTTTGTTAGTTTCTAGTTAATTAGATGGTTATGAGTTGTTAGTTGGTTAGAAGACTTTATAAAGTCATTTTTTCATAATTGTGTAGGTGATTATTGTTGAATGAAGAATTGATAAATTTAAGCCTTTACTTGAAATTCTAACACATCCCCACCACCATTTGCATTTGTGCTATCATTTTCACATCTAAGGGATATTATGTATCTCCCCTTTTACAATAGAATTATCCTTTCTATATATTTTCACATGGACATCACTCATCCCCCATTTATGTGTTATTATTCACATATCTTTTGATATTGGGGTATTGGCATTCCCCTTTTTACACACTATTATAACTTATAACATTATCTTGTTGATATGGGGAACCTTGTCTGACATAATATTTCATGATTAAATCTTACATTATTATACAATCTTCTTGAATTTCATTTACATTTAAAAGTATTGTGGTAAGCACTCCCCTTCATCTAGGTCCTTTCCCCTTATGATTGTTGTATGCTTTATTTTAAGTCATTTCCCATATTTATTTATTTTATAACAATAGTCACCCAATCACTTAATGACCATTGGATGCTCATGTTCTTGAATGCTACATTAGAACTAATTGTTATCTTAATTCCCCTTATAATTATATGGCCCATTTAGCATTATAACAATACTCTCTTTTTTATGTTTAAAACAACATTATTATTAATTAATATTATATCTATTTCATCTAATTACATATAAAATATAAATATAATCATTAAATGATTACATACTTAAATTAAAATTTTCATTCCCTATTTTCCCTTTTTAAATGAATTCCTTATAGGGGTGAAAAGGATTATTTTTATTACAAATGCTTTTTTAAACTCGTTCTTTAAATACACATTCTATGTTATATACCTTAAAATTGGGATCTACCATTCTATCATAATATTGTATTGAAAAATCATATTCCTATAATAGATTGTATATATACATTTTACAAAATTTCATGAGTTTTATATTATTTGGAAGGTCTAAATAATAGTGTATTTATAATATTTTTATTGTTTGAAAGGCCTTATGGATAGTTTATAAGTATTAGATATACTTTAAATTTATAATGAATTATAATTATTTTGATCATACAATTTATGTTATATATTAGAGAAATTAAATATACATATTTTTTTAATTACAATTTTAGTTTTATCAAAATACATTTTATTAAACAATTTCTATATGACAACTTTTATTTGATTTTTTAAAATAATATCTATCTTATAATTTTATCAATATTCATATTGTTTTTAAATAATGTTATTTTTTGTAAATTTATTTTAATATTGAAAGTTTTGTTACATTTTTTTGTAAACAAATAATTGAAGAGTATATTGTTAAAATAATTTATCTAATTTAATATAATTTTTTAAAATTTATTTTAAATATTAGAGAATAAAATTGTAATATTAGTATGATTTATAAGATTAAATTTTAACCATTTTAACATTTCCACTCTTCTAAAAATCCTTCAAAAGTAAAGAATGAAGGCATGAGATGGTCTAATAGCTCTTCTCTATCCTAGTTGAGGCTCAAAATTGATGGGGGCTCTAAAGGGAACCTAGGATTAGTTGGGTAGGGGTGGTTTGTAAGATAGCATGCTAATAAGTTGACTATGGCCATCTCTATTAACCATGGTTCATAGACTAGCCACTTTATGGAAGCAAACACTACTTTTCATGTTGTAAAAGAGGCATGTAATATTAAATGTAGATTTCCCCACATGGAAGGTGGTTCTATGAACATATCAAATGGCTTAAGAAATAATTAGATGCTAGTGAAACTATTAATTTTATCATTTTTTTCTATTACTATTTATGAGAACTTGTATGTGACCTTTTTTGATGTGTAGAGGGAAGCCAAATATATGCCAAAGTTGGGGCCTCTATTAATGGTATCACTCGATGGTGATTTAAAGATGATATTCCCACACAATTATCAACCTTTATTGAAGTTGATGCCTTTAGTATATCTCATCAATAGTAGTGGTATTGGGAAGGAGTTTCATCCAAGATGTGTATTTCATTCTTATGATACCTCCTAGAACTACACTAATTATAGATGGGAAAGGTACTTTTTGGGGTTTAAGAACATTCATTTCTCTCCCTGCTCATTTTAGTGATATATGGTGTTGTCATTTGGTTGATGAGATAGAAAAGAAGAATGGGTGGGGAGAATACAAAAATGGAAGAATAGGGGAAAAACATAGGATTAAACTAGTTGACTATAATAAAATTGAAGCTAATAGTAAAGTGTGGAATATTCAAAAAAATGGTGGTAATACTCATTTCATGCACAAGATCAATGGCTATAGCACTATTACTTAGTATGGAATAATAGGTAGATCTAAGATGTCAATGGAGTGAACTAGCATGTTCAAGAAAAAAATACTAGGAGATGAATCTATCAACGCATTCCTTAAACTAGTCAAGGAAATTCAAAAATTACCTTCAGGTTATGTTAGGAGTTCCCTAAAGCCTCCTTGGAATGAGATTGAAATTTGTATTATGTAATACATAAATTTGGAGGGTAGGTTTACTTTAATGTTTTCTTACCACATTGTACTTATAAATTATTTTATCCATGATTACACCATTTCTTTTCCTTTCCATTTACTTTTCTCCCTAGAAAATTCCATTATGGTTCACAAAAAGTGTCATTGGGTTATACCCCTATACAAGGGCATTATTTTTCTATTGGTGAATTATGTTAGTTCTCTATTGTCTCCCCCTATGGAGCACTTTACTATTATAATGTAAAACTCAAGGAACTCCTCTTTGTATCCGTATATGGAGGATTTTAGCTCCATAGTATTGATTTGGATTTCAACGCTATTATTAACTTCCATATTTCTTCTTCTTTGACCTTGGAGTTGTTTAAACCTTACAAAGTCTTGACTACAGATTTAAAAAGTGCTAGTTTCATTGTTGGGTCATTACCAATGTTTATGAAGTGTAAGGCCAAGGAATTCTTTGAAGTTGGTATTGGTCATTTCATCACCCCTTTGCAAACTCGTATCTTGTACCTAAAATAACCCCTCTATCCACTAGTCAGACCCAAACCTTGGATGACCTATTTGAAATTATCAACTCCACCAAAGTAAATATTGAAATTTTCTTTGAATTTGATGATGTCAAACATAAATTAATTAAATGGTTTTTCACTGAAATCAATTAGAATAACAACAAGATGGCCTTTAATGGGCACACTCCAAGAGGTGCTTCTCCTTTAGACATTTTCCATATATTATTATAGCTTTGAAAACTTGTAGATGATCAAAACTTCTAGGGTGCTAGCAACAAACTAAATTAATGGATTTCTAATTTGTAGCAAACTATGAGGATGGATATGACAGATAACAAGGATAAGTTGTATAATATTGAATGTGAGGTGAAGGATGTCAAGTGCACTCTATGGAAAGGTGAGTGTAATGCTAAGGTTGAAGATATTATTAGGAAAGGCATGGAGATTAGAGGCCCCAATTTAAGAACCCGTAGCTATAAGAGGAAACTTATGCAGGGGGGAAGCACAACTAAAACCCTCTAACTTCTACTTCAATATGTTTATGGAAGATATTGAAACAACTAAGATCTTGTTGAAAAATGTAATTCTCTCTATGGTTTGTTTTCTTTAATTATGATTTTTATTCGTAGCTACGTTTTTTGGGTCAATTAAGTCTTAGTTGATGCCACTCTATATATAGACTTTTAAGACCCCTTCAAAACCTACATTTTATTTTTATGAAAAATCTTTTAACCATTTCTATTAAATCCTTTTATTATTGAATTTTAAAATTTTACCAACCTTAAATATTGTTAAATTATTTATTTTCAAAAAGACACAAATTTTTAATTTTTAATTTTAAGAGAAAAAAACCTTATCATTCTCTTGAAACTCTATTGTCATTTGATTGAACATTATAAAATTTATTTTATATTAAAATAAGACCTATTTTTAAAGAATAACAAATTTTATTTTGTTTCTAAAATGCTTGGACTTAGTGTTCCATTGAAACTATTTTATCATTTAATCTAGGATTATTATTATTTTTTCTCAAAATTTGAAATAAGTAAAAATAAGCTTTGTAGTTGTCACAGTGACCGAGAAGTCCTTGATCAAAACCAGTTTCGACTGCAGGCATATAATTGCTTTGCTCCTACCGATGGGAAAATGGTGATGTGAGGCTTTGCGATGTCATGTTTGACTTCCATTCCTTTAAAGTAAAGGATGCTTCATATATCTCTCCAACCCTTTAATTGGCGAAAGACCCTCAGTAGTTGCTAACATGAATTACGAATTGAAACATTGAAGAGTTGTTAGGTTATAATAATGGTGGTAGGTTGAAAGACTCCAAACTCTTAAGCCACACTGGACTGACATGTTATATTGTGGCTGGAAATACAAGGTACTGTACCATCTCACTGTATGGGATTAAAGCTGGCAAATATGGTCCACCCCAAGCATGTCCGTAAGATATAAACTAGTGCACGAAGGTATCATGATTACAAGGCTTTGCAAGAGAATATCTTACTATGCAATCGACCATTGATTGGAACTCAAGACCTAACGACTAGGGGATCAAAGAAAATTACATTTGTGTAAGATATCTTACGTGATAATGTACATATTATGATATTGCTATCAGGATTCAACGTGTAGTTTTGAGTCAAACTCATTGACCGATGTTTCATGAGAAGTGGTTCACAAGAACCCATATCTCATGATAATGAATGGTCCACTTAGCACTCATTGCATCTAGGTGATGCTCATAGAGATGAAGCACTAGGCCATCCCGGGAGGTCACCCATCCTGGTACTATACGGTTGAATCCTACATAGTTGAATCCTGATAGCAATGTCATAATTTGACACGCTGTGGAAAATACCTCCTACTTATCAATGTACATATTGTCCATGTGCCTCTCCTGTCCATGTGACAAATTAGATATGGATGTGTTAAATCATTGACTTTTTTGGAAATGTGAAACATGTTAAGGGAGAGGGGTCAATAGTTGTGAAGAGTTCAATAGTTGTATAGGCAATTGTGATTATTCATATTAGTACTAGAATGAATTAATATTATACCATGTAAATATTCATTTCAAATATTAATCAAAATATTATTAAATATATGGACATATGAGATCAATAGTTGTTCACCTCAAAACTTTTTTTATATTAATAATAATTTAATGAGTCATAGATACATTTCCATCATGTCACATAGAGTCTACTTCAACTAAGACTTTTGCAAAATATTATAGATTAGATCCTCTACAAAATTTACATATCAATCCAAGTCAAAATTCATATACACCAGGGATTATAGTTTAAGAGATACTACTATTAACTGCTAGCATACTATTTTAACTGAGCCCCCAAAAAAGACATTGTATTGCTTATTAACTTCCTTGCACCTTGCCACTGACTTCAAATTCAACAATATTGGCTTCACTGTCATTTGGTTGAGCCATCGAGATGTATTTAGAGATAGGAGGTTTAACATCATTGTAGATCATTTGAGGTCTATACAGATTCCCAACCTGGTTGTTGCCTACAACAGCATCGTTGAACACTCTTTGGAACTCCCTCAATGCCCTAAGAAAGGTCTTTGAATCTCCCTGCTTGTGTTGCCAAGTATGCCCATACTTGGCCTTTGATTTGTTCACCATCATGACCCCATCCATGATTAGCCTCATGAACTTGGCCATTGAAATCTCCATAGTCACTATTACCTACAAGGCAATGGATAGAAAAGTGAGTCTCTTATTAGACTCAGTAAGTCCCCTTTTTCTATCTTGAAATTTCTCCGCATTCCTTACCCTCCAAATATGCCATAGAATTTTAGTAGAAAGGAAATCCCAAAAGATATGCAGTTCTTTCTTAAATTTCCTATTGGTGAACAATATCTCATACCATTTCAAACTACCATTAACATTCAAAATTTCCAATTCATTACAAAAAATATTCCAAACCTCTTTAGCATATAAGCAATCAAAAAAGATATGCATAATGGGTTCCAGGGTCTTGCAAATGTTGCACATATTCACATCAGATTGATTGAATTTAAATGGAAGCTTTTGTAATAGAAGCAACCACCTAAAGCAAGCCTTTTTGGCTCTGTTATATTATACCAAATAGAGGAGAAAATATTTTGCCAATTATTATTAGAGAGGTTCACATTCCAACACTTCACTTCAAAATTTATAATCATCAACCAAAAAAATCATATATACATGTATTATAAATGTTATGTAATATAATGTGCTCTAATGTATCAATTTGAAAATAAAGTATCTTCCATAAATATTTAAGAGTATTCAAAAAATAGATGTATCCACTGCATGTCACATTTAAAAATAAAATATATAAGTATTAAATCCAACATGCACTAATATAAATCAAATTGTAATACCAAACATGTCAACTTGTACAAATTAAGCAATACACAATGTACAACTATTAGAGTACCTATCATATCTAATTATCATATGGCATAAATAAACTTGTCAATTTGAAAAAGTAAACAATCTTTCATGGATAATACATTTTGGCAATGTACAACTACATAGTAGTTGTCAAATCTATAGGTGATTATATATACAATATCATAGAACAAATTTTCAATCATTAATATCTCTATTAGTTTTTTTTAGGAAAGATTTGCTTAAGGAACTTGGATAAAAAAATCATGAAAGAACTACATAGAGAACTTGGATTCATAAATATTTGATTTTCAATGGCAAAAAAATTTTCAAAGATTTGAAAGGAAATAATTTATAAACAAATGTAGGAAAGTAATTATATACACAATATCTTAGAACAAAATTTCAAGTATTAATATCAACATCATCTAAATGCCAACACTCTCTTCCTACATATCATTCCAATTTTCTCCCAACTGGTTCGTTTACATGATTTACTTGATCTATGACTATGTATCAATTGCAATTTTAACCAATCAAATGCTAAAAAGAGCTTAGTGTAATATCTCACTAGAGAACTTAAACAGTGTGTGATCCAAAAAAGTGTAAAGTTCCTTTTAAATAGCCCATCAAAGCAAGTAAAAAATGGTCATTAGTCATGTATTGCAATAGTACTTGAATTTTTACACTCTAAAGAACCTTATGAAAGTGTAAATTGTTTAGTGTATTATATGGGAAAGGTCGCCAATCAATTAGCTCCCCAAATTTTCCACCATCACCTTCTCTTGGATAAATCTTCCTTATATGCGATGAGACAAGATATGAAACTAGATGTACAAAAGTTTCATATACCTTTAGAATGCAGATTACATTTTCTATTATAAATGATATAAATGTTGTTATTTTTTCTCATTATTCTATTCATATACATTTTTCCACTTACTCCAAATATTCTTATCCAAATTTAGATAAAAGATAATAAGAAGGATAGTCCATCTTAAGACCCTATCACAACATTGGGAAGAAAATCCATATAGAGAGTGCCAAGTTTCTTCTCCATTATCATATAATGCTAAATCTCCATATTAGAGCCAAAGAAATGGTCATCCTATACTTCACAACATCGTTGAACTAGAGTTGAAGTAGTTGATCACCTCCCCCTCTAAGTATAAAACTTATTGGATGGTATTGCCTACAACATGGGCATTCCCATATTCTACATCATTTTAGTGATGTAGATGGGAAATTATTTCTAGGTAGGATATGTTTGATTCACTAGCCTTATGTTTTCTCCTAGATTGGAGATACGAAATAGTTAGTTTCCTTAAAAAGGAAGCATAATGAAAATGATGATAATAATTATTTTGTTTGTTGAGAGCCAGTAAATGATAGTTGTGTTTTTCTTGTTGGATTTTGGGGTTCTAAAATTGATAACCAAGACCCTCCTCAACATTGCATTTTTGGCTTTCGTTGCTTGATTCTTATTTTTGGTTTTCCCTTATTCCTTGATATTTAATACTTTCTATGACTATTTTATTTTGGGGTTGTGATATGTTTGTGATTTTTCTTTTTGAGATCATGTGAAGTTTCATTTTATTTGTTAGTTTAGATTTGATTTGTATAATTTATACCTGCTATTTACCAAATATTGATTCACTAGCCTTTCTACCTAATATTATTATAGATGTTTAAAACATGGTGCACAACTTTAAAATGGACAATGTACAAGAAATAATAGTGCTAGAACTTGAAACTCATAGAAATAACTTGACAATGAATTTGAGAATTTGTAAGTTAATCATTCATCTTGCTTAGTCATCTATGTAGATTTTAATATGTCATCCCCATGCAACTTAAGGTAGGTGAAAAGGAAATCAATAAAGGGTTAATATAAAACATACAAAAACTTATAAAATATCATTATATAAAAAAATCAATCTATAACATTTTGTTTTGATTTATGAAAAATATATAGAACATAATCTAGTAGAGGATATCCTTCAAAAACAATAATGAATAGAGATTAATAATTGTATTAGTCTTTATAATTTATTATCAATATAATTATTTGAAAAATAGTGGTAAGATAGTTGTATTAATTTTTTTTCAAAAAATATTATATTTTAATGTATTTCTCTATATTTGTTTTTTTATGGAATTCACATAAAATATAATTTTTTGATGAGGAACTTAGAATATGTTTTTAAAATTAAATAAACTATAAATCTCAATGATTTGGATGAAAATGGAATTACTTGAATCCATGAAATTTGGTGCAGGATCATCCAAGCAAATGAAGTTTACATTAGGAGGTCAATATGCTAAGTATAGGTGTTAGGGTCATTTTGGCATTACATAAGGTCTATTTACACTAAATAAGGTCTATTGAGAACATTTACTATGCAATTGAGAAAATTGTGAGTCATCTGTGTCAATTGGGAAAAAGTTGCAAAAAATGTAAAAGTTGTCAAATCAAAAAATTGAAAAAATTCAACTTTCCTAGGAGATGAAAAGTCATAGAAGTTTAAAAGGCAGATATAGGAATTTTGGTGGTTATATTTGAATGGAACAAGTTTAAAAGGACACAAAAAGGCTTGAGGTTGGATTGATGAAGATTGCATTAAATTTCCCATTGCAATAACAGTGTTTATTTATGTATTTCACGATTATCTTGCATTTTCCATAAATTGTATGGTCTCATACAATGTGCAATTGTTATAAAGTTCATTGAAATCTTTAGTAGCATGAATTAACTCTCTTTTACTTTAGGTTTGAGAGTCTATCATTGTGATTTGAGGGAGATTTCAGCATTTTTTTAAAACTGCCTATAAAAGGCTAGTGAGGGTTCTGTTTGGGGTTTAATTGATGTTCTAGTCATTCCATCTACTATCATGGCATGTATCTCAGTGGAATGACTTGTCATATGATAGGTTAGGTGTTCATATGGTCTAGTTGGTAGATGATTCAAGTTTTTTGATTTGGGGTAAAGCCCTGGGGCAAAAACAATGTGTTTTCCCAAGTGAAAATGTGGTGTTGACATAGGGTTTTGATAAAATGGTGAAGGAAATGACTATATGTTGGTAGATTGACCTTGAGCAAGGTATTTTTGTTTTTTTTGTGGTGCTAGTTAGGTGAAATAAGCTTGGGTGATTGGAGTTTGAATAAACCCTTGTCATTTCCTTGAAGAATGAGGGTTTGATGGTTTAGCATCTTAAGGTCATGGAAAAAAAGAATGTTGGTGGAATTTGTTGTTTTGTAACACAAATAAGGTTTGTTCATTGAGCTTGGATGGTAACTAGGTGTTTTGGAGGTACCTCCTTTGTAAGAGAGGGCTATTTGGTGGCCTAAAAATAGGGGGTAGTCCATTGGTTTTCAACTTTGTCTCAAAGAAACCTTATAGGATATTTTGGTATGTTGTGTTAGGTCTAGAAAAGGATCTCAGAAGGTGTTTTGTAGGACTCTGTATGACCTTCTCTAAAATATATTGAGAAAATTAGTTTTGGAGGGCTACACACCTTTAGGTGTGTGTTCAAGAAAGGTTGAGTGGATAGTGTTGTAAGGGTTGGTTTCTTGTTTGAGTCAGATCAATTTGAGTTGGTTTGGGGGTCATCACCACCTTCTTTTCTATCAGGTGGTATTAGAGCTCAAGGATGGGTATGTGCAGGATCATCATGGAAATAACAGGCCCTTAAGTGGCAAAAAATTTAGAAAAATTAGTGTTAGGAAACTTGACATAAAAATTTGAATAAGTTATCTATATTATTTCAAAAATATGTAAGAATAGAATTTGTAGAAAATTGAATGTAGTTTCTAAAATACTAGGTTTATTTAAAAATAAATAAAATCTATTTGGTGAAAATTTGAAATTTCAATGCTAGTACTTAAATTTCAGGGGAAAAATAAGTAGGTGTCTTCTGACCACCCTAACCATAATAAAATGATAATATTTTTTTATAAGATTTTATATATAAGTAGAGGACTCATGTCCGGATGTGATGCATATTTTTTTCTAATTTTTTTCCAAGTAAATAGTTAATTATGAATTTTTTTATACAACTTTTAAAAAATATAAAAACTTGTATGTTTGACCACCTTAACTTGGTCAAAACTTCATGATTTTTTTTTTTCTTAATCCTATAGTATGTGAAGCATGTTTTGGTTCAAAAAATGTGATACCATTTGAAAGTTATAGATGTTTTTCAATCAGCCTATCGATCAGGACTTTAGTCATAATTCTAATAGAAAATGAATAATAATTATTTATTAAATTCAAATTAAAACATAATTTATATTGGTGGAAATCTGAGAATCTCCTCGAAAAACCCTTTTCATTTCATCAATTTTGGGTAAAAAAAAGGTTGTCAACCACATACCCTACAAAATACCCATAATATTGCCACTTTTTGGCCCATCATGATCCTGCATATACCCGGATAAGGTCTCTTGTGGTGAAAAGTTTCAGGTTTGAAGAAAGGTAATTGGAAGGTGAAAAGAAAAACTTGTAAAGATGCCCCCGAAGAATGTTGGTGCTATTAGAGAGTTACAGGAGTTAAAGGAGAAACATTCCAAGCTTTTGGAGTCACACAATGTTGTGTTGAAAAGGTTTTCTGCCTTGGATACAAAGAAGAGAAGAGATGATAATGATGAAAGTGAGTTAGAGGAAGAAGATGAAGAGTATGAAGATGTAGATGATGGGTTAGACCTTGAAGATTAGAGGATGGAAAAGTTGCTCAAGGTAGTCAAAGGTGATTCACATAAGGTAAAGGTTAATTTACCTATGTGTGGTGGAAATTTGAATGAGGAAGAGTTGCTTGATTAGATTGCAGCCATGGACAACCACTTTGAAAGCGAAGATATTTTTGATAATCAGAAGGTGAAGGTAGTAAAGAAAAAACTCAAAGGCCATGCACTTCTATGGTGGGACTACGAGCAAGAAGAAAGGAGAAAGCAAGGTAAGTCAAGGATAGTTTCTTTGGACAAGATGGTAGCAAAACTTTAAGGTAAATTTCTTCCAAAATACTATGAAGTTCAATTGTATAAGAGATTCCAAGGTTTGAAGCAAAAGGATTTAGATGTCAAGACCTATACTAATGAATTATATAAATTAAGTATAAGGTTAGAAAGAACTGAAGATGAATTTGAAAAAGTGGCTAGATATTTAGGTGGCCTTAGATTCAATATACAAGATGAATTGGTTGTTACTAACCCAAAGAATATTTAAGAGTGTTTCCAACTAGCTATTAGGGTGGAAGAAAAGATCAAAAGAAGGTATGAGAAGTCTATCAGAGGCGGAGGAAATAATACAAGAGGGACAGGATCAATCCCTACATCAAAGAAGCCATTTGAGGAACAAGAAGGAGCAAGTAAAGGTAATGAGCAAGGTGTTGATGCAAGAGGAAGTTTTAGGGGCTCTAGAGGAAGATTTAGTGGTGGCAGAAGTTCAAATTTCTTTGTAGGAAGATGCTACAATTGTAATGAATTTGGGAATCCATCATTCAAATTCCCTAAAAATTTTGGTATGTCATCAAGTGGAGGTGAAAAGAAGAATGAAAGGAGATCTCAAATAGTAAATGAAGAGGAGTGTGAAAGTACCAATTCTTCAAGCTATCTTGCTACTCCTAAAATAGGTGAAACATTGATGATGAGGAAGATCATACTTAAGGCAACAAAGGAGACTCGGGAACCATTGCAAAGAAAGAGTCTCTTCAAAACCACATGTAAGTGCAAGAATAAGGTATGAAAAATTGGCATTGATTTAGGCTCTACGGAGAATATGGAATCAAGTGAAATGGCTAGTAAACTAAATTCACTATGGATTCCTCATGAATTTCCATATAAGGTGTATTGCTTGAGTGATGGGAAATCACTTTTGGTTAATGGACAAGTTGTTGTAGAATTTCAAATTGGTGGCTATAAATACATGGTAGTGTGTGATATTTTTCCCATGGATTGTTTCCACTTACTTCTAGGCAGGCCCTAGAAGTTTGACAGGAATACATTATATCATGGGAGAGCAAACACATACACCATAGAGAAAGATGGATGTACATTTACTTTGACTCCACTTGTGGAAGAAGAAAAATTTAAGGGTAAAGAGGCTAAGGTAATCATGTGTGGAAAGAAATAACTTGTAGAGGTTGTGAAAGAAGATAAAAAGATGGGTATTTTAGTTAGTTCAAAGCCTGAGAATGCTCTACCAGTAGGTGTGAAGATAAATACAGAGTTGAAGTGTAAGTTGGTAGTGAATTCGAATACTAATGTCATGGTAGGAACCATTGTGTGTCTTTTGGGTGGGAGTAAGGTTGCAAAGCATGAAGGATATTCAGGTACATTAGGTTATGGGAATGATAGTATAGTGGTACATGGTGTTGATAAGACAGTGGGACTGATGACAATAATGAGAGGACATAGTGGACAAGAAATTAAGGGTAGTTACAAGCATGAAGATAAGAGAAAGAAGAATTAAGTGCAAGGAATATTAGGTAAGTGTTTTTTTGTGGATGTGAAGGTAGAAACAATGCCAAGTTTTGATCAGGGAGCAGTTGGAAGGTAATCATCAGGACTAGCTGCAAAGATGGAGTCTTATTCATATGCAAACAAGGCCAAGGATGCAGGGCAAGTTACAAGATCTCTGTATATGAACCAAAGTAAGGTATTTGCAGACAAAATATTATGTGAAAATCAAGGAGGAACTGAGATGGATCATGGTACAAGGAATAAATCATGTGGCATGAGTTCTTTTTCAGAGGGGTTGTATGGTGTAGGAGCACCCAAGCAAATGAAGTTTACATCGGGAGGTCAATATTCTAAGTATAGGTGTTACGATCATTTTGGCATTAGATAAGGTCTATTTAAACTAAATAAGGTCTATAGAGACCATTTACCATGTAATTGAGCAAACTATGAGTCATTGGGAAAAAGTTGCAAAAAAATGTAAAAGTTGTCAAAGCAAAAATTTGCAAAAATGCAACTTTTCTAGGAGACTTCTATGAAAGGTCATAAAAGTTTAAAAGTTAGTTATAGGAATTTTGGTGGTTATATTTTAATGGAAAATTTTTAAAAGGCCTCAAAAAGGCTTGAGGTTGGATTGATGAAGATTGTATTGAAGTTCACATTGCAATAACAATGTTTATTTTTGTATTTTCACTATTATTTTTCATTTTACCAAAATTGTATGGTCTCGTACAATGTGAAATTTCTCTAAAGTTCATTGCAATATATAGTAGTATTAATTAACTCACTTTTTCTTTAGGTTTGAGAGTCTATCATTGTGATTTGAGGGAGATTTCCCCAATTTTTTGAAACTGCCTATAAAAGGCTAGTGAGGGTTTTGTTTGGGGTTTAATTGACATTCTAGTTGTTCCACCTACTATCATGGCCTATATCTTGGTGGAATGACTTGTCATATGATAGGTTAGGTTTTCATATGGTCTAGTTAGTAGAGGAGTCAAGTTGTTTGATTTGGAGTGAAGCCCTAGGGAAGAACAATGTGTTTTCCCAAGTGAAAATGTGGTGTTGAGGTAGGGTTTTGATAAAATGGTGATGGAACTGATTGTATGTTGGTACATTGACCTTGCATAGTGTATTTTTGATCTATTGGTGGCACTGGTTAGGTGAAAGAATCCCAAGTGATTGGAGTTTTAATTAACCCTTGCCATTTCCTTGAAGAATGAGGATTTGATGGTTTAGCGTCTTAGAAGTCATGGAATAAAATAATGTTGGTGGAATTTGTTGTTTTGTAACATAAATAAGGTCTTTTCATTGAGTTTGTATGGTAACTAGGTGTTTTGGAGGTACCTCCTTTGTAAAAGAGGGCTATTTGGTGGCCTAGAAACAGGGGGCAGTCCATTAGTTTTCAACTTTGTTTCAAAGAAGCCTTATAGGATCTTTTGGTATGTTGTGTTAGGTGTAGAAGATGATCCCAAAAGGTGTTTCATAGGTTTCTGTATACCCTTTTCTAAAAGATATTGAGAAAAGAAGTTTTAGAGGGCTACAAGCCTTTAGGTGTGTGTTCAAGAAAGGTTGAGTGGATAGTGTTGTAAGGTTTGGTTTCTTGTTTGAGATAGATCAATTTGAGTTGGTTTGGGGGTCATCACCACCTTTTTTTCTATCAAAATTTCCTTAATTATTTCTTATCTAAAAACATTTTTAAAAACCATCAATAAAATCCTAATCACAAGCCACAAAAATCTATTACAAAATCTTAATCATTTTTTAGTGAAGATTAATTTAATAAAAACCCATATATATATAAAAGGATTTTCACTTATTGAGCAATGAGATAGACCAAATATTTAAAGGAATATAACATTGGGCTAACTAGTAGTTGCACCATGTTGTATACAATGTTTATGTATGTTGCAAGAATGAAGGTGTTGTCATTGATGTCAACTGGTCAGTTGGTTATCAACTAGTTTTTGTTATCATTGATGTCATGGATGCAGGTTATTGGTTGTATATGTCAAGGATATTAAGAAAATTGTAATGAAGAAAGGTTGCAGGTGTTTAGTGGTTGTTTTGGGTTTTTCTCTAGGATTTTCTTTTATGTTTTTCTGGTTTAGATATGTTGATCATGGTTGTTGGAGGCTATTATATCCATATTTTTGGCTTTTGATTGATTGTACAATGCGAGTTATGTTCACCAATTGTGAACTATGGTTTTCTATGCTTTTGGCTAAGGTCTGAGAGAAATGTTGTTGATCTAGATTTCTCTTTGGTTAAGTCTTATGACTTGCGGTTCTAGAGTTAAGTTGTTATGATCATGTTGAAGATAATTTTAGTATCTAGAAGGATTTGATCATCTTAAGAGTTTTGTGTGCTAATTTTTCTATGTGTTTTAAACTGGTTTGGTCAACCTTGTTTTAAACACTACCTTTGAAGTTGATGAAGTGTGTTAGGACCTACTTGGGTCCTCATCAAGAATGTGTTTGGGTCACCCTCATTCTAATTCCATCCTAGGATGTTTTGGTTCCAACCTAATTTGAAATTAATGATGGATGGTTGAATTTGGATATGTTTCAAAGTTGAAGATAGTATAAATACAGGATGATTTAGTGATGAAAGATGTACAAAGAGATAAGTGGAAATAAATAGAGCAGATAGATGTGAAAAAGATCTGAATCCATATGTGTGTATGATGCAAGTGTGGCAGATCAATGCAAAGCCTAAATGTTAAGTTTCTAGATGTACTGAGCTGAAGGTGGACTCTATCATTCATTCATGTCTACAAGTGGTTGAGAAAATTATGGTGGAATACTCTATTGCATTGAGATTTTCTTCTCTCTCTAACATATCTCTTCTATCTTCTTTGTATCTCTATGGCAATGATCCCTCTAGGTGGTTAACCCTATTGGATAGTGAGTCTTAATGTAGACAGTGAGCCCTTGATTAGGAAGTGATCCTTTTTTCTCAAGCAGTGAGCCTTTGTAATTGGTTTTGATATTCTCTATAGTGCGAGTTAATCCTTACTATGGTTTTTTGCTCATTTTGGTTTCCATGTAAATCTAGTGTTATTGTGTATGTGTGATGGTTTTTATTTTCTATACCTGCACTTAATTTTTAATCATTTTAGTAGAGTTAAGGAATTTTGATTTATCTATGTTCCAATGAAAGTTTTAAAGTTTAAATTTTCTACAATTGATTCACGCCCCTCTTATTTGTCTTCTTCAAAAATTGGTATCAGAGATTGGTTCCTTAGAAAAGAGATTAACTTCTTAAGGAAGATCCAAGATGGCTAGCAGAATTACTCATGATTATTTGAGGTTTGATGGAACTACTTACGCTATTTGGAAAATAATAATGGAAGAATATTTTGAGTATTGTGGATATGATGTGGAGAAAGCTTATAAGAATACTTACACTCCTCCTACGAATGGTATGAGTATGGCTAATTATATCAAGGAACATGAAGTGAACAATAAGGCGAAATACATTTTGAAGAAGTCTTATACATTTCAAGTTGATTAAAGTTCAAAATTTAAAGATTGATAAGGAAGTTTGGGATGCTTTGGAAAAGGCACATGAAGGAGATGATAGAGTCAAAGAGGAAATTTTGAAAAACTTGGAGACATAATTTGAGCTCCTACACATGTCTGAAGATGATAATATTAAAGCCTATGTATAGAGATTGGATGAGGTAGTAGCTAAAATGCTAGGAATTGGTGCTACAATAGATGAATCCAGGATTGTAAAGAAAATTCTTAGAACTCTCCCTAATGCTTATAATGGAAAGGTATGTGTTATTTAAGAACATATAAACTACAAGACTTACACTAAAGATCAGTTTTTGGGAACTCTGACATCTTATGAGATGAGAAAGCCAAATTTGAGTAATGGATCCAAATTAGAACTGCTTTTAAGGCTACAAAAGCTGAAGATTCATATGAAGAAATTATTGATGAAGTAGAAGAAAAATTTGTGAGAAGGATGCAAAAAGGCTCTGACAAGTATGAATGTAAGTTACCCTTTAAATGCTTTAGGTGTGTTGGAATAGGACATTAGGGTATGTGTAGGATCATGATGGGCCAAAAAGTGGCAATATGATGGGTATGTGGTTGACGTCTATTTTTTTACCCAAAATTAATGAAACGAAAAGGGTTTTTAAAAGAGATTCTCAAATTTCCACCAATATAAATTATTCTTTACTTTTAATTTAATAAGTAATTATTATTCATTTTCTATTCAAATTGCGACTAAAATTCTAATTGATAGGCTGATTGAAAAAAATCTATAGTTTTCAAATGGTATCACATTTTTTGAATCCAGAACATGTGTCACATTCTTTGCTTTGCATACTATAGGATTAAAAAAAAAATTCATGAATTTTTTACCAAGTTAAGTTGGTCAAACATACGATTTTTTATACTTTTTAAAAAGTTGTAATAAAAAAATCATAATTAATTATTTACTTGGAAACAAATTACAAAAAAAATGCAT
Organism: Sequoia sempervirens; assembly: GCA_007258455.2. Lineage (NCBI taxonomy): Eukaryota > Viridiplantae > Streptophyta > Pinopsida > Cupressales > Cupressaceae > Sequoia > Sequoia sempervirens. Next base: position 147,191,680 of record VDFB02168118.1, on the reverse strand, counting down.
CATATTGGGGTATGAGTCCTCTACTTATATCTAAAATATTATAAAAAAATATTATCATTTTATTGTGGTTAGGGTGGTCAGATAGACACCTACTTATTTTTTCCTTAAAATTTGAGTACCGGCATTGAAATTTCAAATTTTCACCAAATAGATTTTTTGTTTTTTTTTTAAAACCTAGTAGTTTAGAAACTACATTCAATTTTCTACAGATTCTATTCTTACATATTTTTGAAATAATATAGATAACTTATTCAAAATTTTATGTCAAGTTGCCTAACTCTGATTTTTCTAAATTTTTTGCCACTTAAGGGCTTGTTTTTTCCATGATGATCCTAAACATACCCATTATGCCTTGAGGTGTCTGAAAAGAGCTAAGAGGAATAAAAAAAGATACGAGAAGAAAAAGAAAGGTATGAAGATCAATAGAGAATAATATGTGAATGAGGATGCTAGTATATCTGATGAGGAATTTGATTATGGAGATTTGGATGAAAATGAATGCTTGTTCTTGGCTATAAAAGATGAATGTACTTCTGCTAAATCTGAAAAATAGGTGAAGGAATGCCCTTTGAAGGAGAAAAATGAAGTTACTATAATCTCTGCCCTACATACTAAATATGAAAAGGACTATCAAGTTTTTGAAAATGGTTGTTCACATCACATGATTGGTGATAAGAGTAAGTTTGTTAAACTTGAAAAATATGATGGTGGCTTAGTTATGTTGGGAGATGGTACTAGTGCTAAAATTTGTGGAATAGATTCAGTAAGTTTTGATGGCAAGCATAATACTGTTGATGTCTACTATGTTAAGGGTTTAAGGAATAATCTCTTTAGTATTGGATAGATGTGTAGTAAAGGATATAATCTTGTATTTGAGGATGAAAGATGTAAGATTAGGAAAGATTTTGCAATAGTGATTATTGCAGGAAAGAAATTTGAAGGAAATATCTATCAACTTAAGGGTGCTAATGGATGATGCTTTCTGACTCAGATTAATGATAGTTGGTTATGGAATTGGAGAATGTTATACAAATTTTGATAGCTTGGAAAGGATTAGTGCAGTTCAAGCTGTGAGAGATTTACCAAGGATTACAAAACCTATTAATGTTATTTTCAAGAATTTTCAATCTGGAAACCAAGCAAGAAACCATTATAGATTAAAGGAACAATCTACTACTAGACTACTAGATTTAATTCATACATATCTCTGTGGTCCTACAAGAGTGAGAATTATGCAAGGTGAAAGGTAATTTATTTTTTTGATTGATGATTATTCTAGGTATACATGGGTTACATTTCTTAGAGAGAAATCAAATGCATTAGATAGATTCAAGACATTCAAAGCTATGGTTAAGAATGAAGTAAATTTAAGGATAAAATGCTTAAGGTTTGAAAAATGTGGTGAATTTACCTCACATGAGTTTAATATGTTCTATGAAGTGCATGGAATAACAAGACAGTTATCTACTCCAAGAACTCCTCAGCAAAATGGAGTTGTTGAAAGAAAGAATAGAACAATTCAAGAGGCCACTAGATCAATGATTGCTAAGGAAGGTCTACTAGAAGTTTACTAGAGAGAAGCTATCCATACTATTGTTTATGTATTCAATCAAATTCAAGCAAGATGAAATAGTAAAAAGACCCCTTATGAGCTATGGTGTGGAAGAATTCCTAATGTTAAGTATTTCAAGGTATTTCGAAGCAAATGTTATATTAGATGAGATGAAGAAAATTTAGGAAAGTTTGATGCAAGAAGTGATGAAGGAATTTTTATTTGATATTATACTAAAAGAAAAGATTGCATATGTTTCAATAAAATATTGAGGAAGATTGTAGAAAGTACAAATTTCAAGGTTGATGAAGTAATGAAGAATTTAATTGATGTTGATGGATATGTATCTAGTGAACCTAATTGCATAAGGATTGAATAAGTTGTGCAAGAATATAAAAAGGATGAGCAAGAGAAGCAAAATGAAGAAGAAGAAGATGAAGCTTTGGTGGTGTTCCCTAAGACACATAGATATGTGTAGAAGAATCATTCAAAAAATCAAATCATTGGAGACAAGACAAAAGGAGCATTGACAAGAATTAGAGTTGTTATTGGTGAGGTAAATTTGTGTTTACTTTTTGAAATTGAGCCAAAGACTATAAGTGAATCATGTAAAGTTGAGAATTAGATGGAAGCTATGAAAGAACTTATGTAGATTGAGAAGAATCAAACTTGGGAATTGGTCCCAAGACCAATATACAAAAGCATTATTGGATCAAAGTGGGTATTCAAAAATAAGTTGACTGAGAATGGAGAAGTGGTAAAAACAAAGCAAGGCTTTTGTGTAAGGGTTACTCACAAGTAGAAGGCATAGACTTTCAAGATACTTTTGCTCCTATGGAAAGAATGGAAGATATTAGGATGTTCTTTGCATGTGTTGCTCATAATTTCTCATAAAGATTTCAAAGTCTATCAGATGGATATCAAGTCTACATTTTTGAATGGCGAGCTAGAAGAAGAGATCTACATGGAACAACTGGGAGGATTTTAGTTTTTAGATCAGCCAAATATGGTTTGTATATTGAAGAAAGCTTTATATGGATTGAAGCAAGCTCCCAGAGCTTGGTATGCAAGGATAGATAGGTAATTGATTCAACAAGGTTTCAACAAAGGTATGACGGATAGTAATATGTATTTTAAAATTGAAAATGACAAAATATTGATTGTGGTTGTGTATCTGATGACATTATTTTTGGAGGAAATGAAACTATGTAAGATGTTTGTGGAAGAAATGAAAAAAGAATTTGAGATGTCTATGTTTGGAGAAATTAATTTCTTCCTTGGGCTACAAATTAATCAAACAGAGAAAGGAATTTTTATTTCACAGTCTAAGTATGTGAATAATATTTTGAAAAAGTTTGGGATGGATGGTTCCAAACTGGTATGCACTCCTATTGTGATTGGATACTGACATTAAAGTAAGTGTTTATATAGATGCAGATTGGGATGAATGTCTAGATGATAGAAAAAGTACAAGTGGTGGTACATTTTTTCTTGGTTGTAGATTGGTGACCTGGTTGAGTAAAAAGAAAGATTCAGTTTCCCTATCTATTGTTGAAGATGAGTATATTGCTACTACATCTTGATGTACACAAGTTCTATGGATGAAAAATAAATTGAAAAATATCACATTTTGGTATGATGTTCATATTTCTATCTTCTATGATAACACAAGTGCAATTAACATTTCAAAGAATCCAATGATGCACTCGAGGACAAAGCATATATCTATTAGGTATCATTTCTTGAGAGAGAAGGTTGTGGAAAATGAATTAAAACTTGAGTATGTCCCTATGAAGGATCAAATTGTTGATATATTTATGAAGGCTCTTCCTAAAAATACTTTTGAGGATCTTTGACAGAAGTTAGGGGTCATTTCCCCTTCTTTCTTGAACTAGATATATATGGAGATGTATCATTCTAGTGGATCTATGGATCTATCTTTCTTCTAGATTGATGTTTTGGTGGCTACCTATTAGGGGGAGCTGGTACTTTAATGTGTTTTCATTGTATGAGTATTTTGTTCTTAATTTCAAAGTGGAAATCAATGTAAAACATATTTTTCCTTTGCCATTATGGGTATGTGCAGGATCATCATGGAAAAAGAAAGCTCTTAAGTGGCAAAAAAATTAGAAAAATTAGAGTTAGGTAACTTGACGTAAAAATTTGAATAAGTTATCTATATTATTTGAAAAATATGTAAGAATAGAATTAGTAGAAAATTGAATGTAGTTTCTAAACTACTAGTTTTTGTATTTTTAAAAAGTTTATTTGGTGAAAAATTAAAATTTCAATGTAGTAATACTTAAATTTCAGGGAAAAAATAAGTAGGTGTCTATCTAACCACCCTAACCACAATAAAATGATAATATTTTCTTATAAGATTTTAGATATAAGTAGAGGACTCATGTCCAGATGTGATGCATTTTTTTTGTAATTTTTTCCAAGTAAATAATTAATTATGAAATTTTTATTACAACTTTTAAAAATATAAAAAATTGTATGTCTAACCACCTTAACTTGGTCAAAACTTCATGAAATTCAATTTTTTTCTTAATACTATAGTATGCGAAGCATAGAATGTGACACATGTTTTGGATTAAAAAAATGTCATACTGTTTGAAAGCTATAGATGTTTTTCAATCAGCCTATCAATCATGACTTTAATCATAACTCAAATAGAAAATGAATAATAATTATGCATTAAATTAAAAGTAAAGCATAATTTATATTGGTGGAAAGCTAAGAATCTCCTTTAAAAACCCTTTTTGTTTCATCAATTTTGGGTTAAAAAAAAGTTGTTAGCCACATACCCTACACATACCAATCATATCACCACTTTTTGGCCCATCATGATCCTACACATACCCTTATTCATAATCCAATTTTACTGCATATTTATTATAATATGGTAAATTGAATTATTGAAGAAATTCAATATATATTAAATGGAAAATTTGAAATTCTTGAAATAGATTGAAAGAAGTTGACTAATATTAAGTATGTTGTCTTTTGAAATTATCTTATAGGTTAATTAGAATTGAACATTACTGATAAATTTTGCAAGTGCAAGTGTGTGTAGTTGTAGGGTGACTGGTTGAAGGACGAGAACACAGTTGAAGTAGGATTGTTTATTTGGATCAAATGGTAAGCCAAATGGATTCTAGGTGCACATGCCACAAATGGCATGATGACTTGAATTTAAAATATTTTTTACAAATAGAAGAATGTAATTAGATGATTTGAATTCTATCAATGATTAAAAATGAATGGCTTGTAGTTTAAATTGTCAACCTAAATTCTATGTTTTAAGAATTTGGAAGAAAATGAAACTACGTATTTTAAAGTATGATTAGAAAGGATAAGTGCTTCATTATGTGAAATTAGATAAAAACTCCCTTTATTTTAAATATATGTATGCTAAAAATGAAATAAAAGTTCTTTATTTAATTCAATGGTAGCATATAGAACTCATAAACTCCTTCAAACAAACAATCTATACATACATACATACATACATATATATAAAAAATGAAGAACAAATATAGTAAATATGAATGAAAGTCATATAAATACATATAAACATATATATATATATATATAGTATATACATATATATGTATACATATTTATATTTCTTTTGAAATTGAATTGGATAACTAATATTATCCATATCAGACTGTTTGAAATCAAATGAAAATCATAAAGGCATCCCACAAAGGACGCGGTCTACCATAAACATTATGGAAATATTTGAATCAAGATAGTGGCCAACGGAAATGGTAATAATGCTAGAATGGTAATGCCCCAGGAACATGCAAAACAATGTTTCCATTTTGAATTCAACACCTAAGGAAAAAGCATAGTGAATAGAATCAACTAGCTCGAAGGAAAAAAGCAAGGAAAAGAGCTCGTGGAAGTGGAAAAATTAGAGGGAAGCTTCATAAAAATCTTGAATTTTAAGGTAAATCAATTTCTTTTGGAAATAAGCTCAATTTTATTTTCATTTTGTAACATGCTAGCAGTATTCCTTTCATTCTGTCAAATGATTCAATAACACAGTAAAATGTAATTCTTTGTCTGTATTTGTTATAGCCTTGAGCTGAATGTATGTGTAATGTCAGCCACCTTTTAGGTCACATGGCCAAACGACCTGCCTTGAATGAATATTATCTAAGTTTAGAGCCTTATCAGCTAGTTGCAAAGCTAGGCCGAGGCTTAGTGGCATTAATAATTCAACTATCTCTTGATCTTGCACGATGGTGCTACCCATAATATGGCTATCAAAATTTTATTCTGATTAACTATGTATTTTAGAATAGTTAAACCTTGTAGAGGATTGACTATTGATCCTATGGGAGGGCCATAATAACCTATGTTTCATTTTCAATGTATTGATACTCAATATCAGTTGGGCCAATAATGGTAAAGGGCTAAAACAAATGCTAAAGAATATTTCATATGTATGTATATTGTTGTTTTAGGATGCCAACATCGTTCAATAGGAACGATGGAGTAATTTAAGTTTGAGATTCATTAAGCCCTTTTATGGTTCGATCTACATGATCGATGGGTTATTCTTTGAAATATTATAGATATAAGTCTACATGTCAAATATATATGGTGTAAAACTAGCAAACCTATACCATCATTCTTGAATATGACCCTTGTACATTGCTAAGGAAGAAATGTATCAGTCATATTAGGAGTAGTTTCTCCTAGAGTGACCCATGAATACTTTTCTTATAACCATGGAAGCATGAGTTCTATTAAGAACCCTTAAATCGTCTAAGTCTTGTTTCACAACCAAATGATTTCTCAAATTTCACAATGACGAGAATGTCAGTATAGTTTCATTTTATGCAGATATAGTGGCCCAATGAATTTTTAGTATTGTTTATGTAATTGAAGCTTTGAATAAAGGAAATTGTGTTTTCATGATTGAATCTAGGTTAGCCCAATTTATTAGAGAAATTTTAATGGCTTTTCCTTGATATCAACAATTGGGTTAGCTATACAAAATAATTGTTAATGCCATAAATAGGATTATTCATTATATGTTCATTGTAGACAACCCCGTTCTGTTAAAAATAGTGAACGTTAAATTATAATGTTACTATTCTATAAATGTTTAGCTGGAAATAGCATAGTATTATTATAAATAGTGAATGTTCTATTGGAAACAATATTATTTTGTTGTGAAAGTGTATAATTAGCTGAAAAATCTATTGTTTAGTAATTGTTTGAATGAAACAACATTGTGAGGATTCAATCCATGAACATTATTTATGAAACAACTTGTTCTATAATTGTTTAATTGGAAACAATATTCTTCTGTTATAAGTAGAGAAAATGTTCATATGTAAACTGCATAGTTGAATATTAGAACTTGTATGTGATTGGTGGTTAAAAATAGGGTAGACCCAAATGCATGAACAAGAGGATCAACCACTTATTTTTCAAGGCCAAAATCACTTCAAATTATGTAAAATGAGATACTAATAGCAACTATAAGTGCAACCTAACTCTAATTGCAACTATGGGGGATGTTTCTAGAGCATAAAAAGTTGTGTACCTAGGTAGAAAGTTGTTGTTTTTGAGCTATGGAAGACTCACTCACCTTTAGTGGCGAATGGTTCCTTTTAGGGTTTTGGAAAACTAATTTTAGGATCTTGTACCTTGATGTATGCACTCTTAAATTCCTTGTTATCAAGTTCTAGAAGGAAGTATTCAATTCTATAGAGCTCTGTTCGTGATCTTGCACTTTGAATGACAACTTTTGCAACTTTTCTCCAAATTTTTCTCAACTTGATCTTCAACATATAAATCTATAATAACACACTCAAGGCAAAGAAAAATTGTTGATTTTTTAGTGAATGGGAGTTTTCCTCATTCAAACCCCATGTAGGTAACTAAACCAAATGATGAAACAAGGAAATGAAGCATGAAACATGAAATATAAAAATGATATCACCTTGGATGATGTCTTGTGAAGTAAATCTGCATACTAACATGTAGTGGCCATGAAGAATATAGATCTTGGATGTAAGGATGATGCTTTAAATTGGATCCTCAATGCAACATTGACTTCCTAGATCAACACACTTGAATGCATTAAACTCTTGACATGATGATATGACTTTGAATTGCTGCAATAAAACTTTGAAATTTTCCTTGAAATGCCTTGAGAATGCCTTTGAAATTCTCTATAATTCTCTTTCTCTTGATCTCATGAAGTCACATAAAATTTCTAGGAGACTTAGAATGAATTGCTAAGAGAAACAATGTGAATTAATCCCTTATTTATACTAAATTAGGAGATTAACCATGAAATTCAAAGAACTAAGGCTAGCACCAAATATGGAAAGAAAGATAATTCAATTGAACCCACCAGAATGAAATTTAAAAATAGGGGTTTCACTAAGATAGGACCCTTTCACCACCATCACCACCAAAGGTGAAAGGGTCCTATCTTAGTTTCCAAGACCGAGCTTCAAGGGACTGAAAGAAGGAAAAATACCCATTCCAGATCAACTAAGAAAGGGGTTCATGTTAAGGGAGGACCCATTCACCATCAAGGGTGAATAGGTCTTGGCTCAACTTACTAGGACCAATTTTTTCCCAATGAAATAATTTTTTGTTTAATTTATGATTGTTGGGATAGATCTTCGGGAGCTGTCAAAATTAAGGCCTAAAAAGGGGGTTAATAAATCCTATTAACAATAATTAATTAGTACCACCTAGATAAATTTGAAAGTGGTTTAAGACACTTTACAACACCTAAACAATGTACACACTATGTATATTTTATTGAAAAGGGGTCCATTAGGCTTAATTAAGTAAATAAGTCCTAGAAAAGCATGAAAGTGTGTTACAACACTTTACAACACCCTTGCAAAGGACCAATTAAGGCACATTTTAGTTAAATAAAGGTCATAGAATAGTGTGAATGTGTACAACACATTACAACACAACTCCAAGACACCATTAATTCAGCTTTAATATCAATTATCAAACTAAGAAAAGAGGCTACTTTTTTCATTACTACATTTTTCCCCTACTTTAGTGAGAGGATGGCCCCATATAAAACTTACTTTAAATTAGACATCCAAGACACTTAAGTATGCAGCCATAACATAGATGCATGATCATACCCTATCAAAGGTCAAGAAAAATAAAAAAGAAAAGGATCAAGTACAACCAATTCAACATGATGTGAGGTGGTGGTTGTTTGTCCATAAAAAATGTTGCTCACTCTGGGGTAGTGGAACCTTAGTCTATCCACTAGGTGATTTGTCCCAAAATATTTGTGCTCACTCTAGGGTAGCAGAACCTCAATATGTCTAGTAGGTGAGTTATCCCAATGAAGTGGAAAATGAGAGAATCATATTAGCCTCTCATACCATCCAAAGTTATCCTCTTGACAACTTCAATAAGGAACCACAATGAAAATTCTTTTGTAAATGCTTTTGAGTGTCATGTAAAAATTTTGTTAAATGTGATTTTGCTTTGTTCGTGTAATATTCTAACTCTTAGAGAGCATTGTGCCCAATGTCTCCAAGAGAGGTCAAGTCAAAAGTGTCAGATCATCACCCATGGGATGCCTCATTCGCATCATGCCATGATAGTAGATTGTGCACTCTTGGAAAAAATCAAAGCCAATGACACCACTAAGAAGAGGACACATCACAAGAAAAAAGGAAAATCACACCATGAAATTTTTCCAAAAGATGTCATCAATGTATGCCCCCAGTTTAAAGTGGTTGCTACACCATTACTGTGAGAAAATTTTGTAAAGTAGCCAAATTTTTTATTCCTAATACATGAGAGCTTTCCTCAGAAAACCCTATGCCAAGTCATATGTTTCGGATGCAAGCTGCATCATGAAATAAGAAGGAAGGGTTTCCCCCACAAACACATAAGGAATCTATGGATTTGGGATCAGTATGTCTATGCTACAATGTTTTCATAGAACATGGAACTATCATCATTCCCAAAATACACATAGAATTGGAAGAATGACACAAAGAAAAAACCTTTCAGGTCAACATGGAAGAGACCTAAATGTCTTGACACCTTGCGTCATCCCCAAAAGGAAAACACAAGACAAATGAAAAAGATAAAGAAAAATATTTTGGGTCAACATGGAAGAGACATAAATTTCTCAACACCTTGCGTCATCCCCAAAAGGAAAAAACAAGACAAATGAAAATTGATTATGACATAGAGAAGAATGAAGGTACATATAGAAGAATGCACAAAAGAGAGGGGAAAATCAAATGAAATGTCACAAGGGATTACATTATGCACATGCAATCACATAAAGAAAAATGAAAAAGAAAAATACTAGTAAGGCACAAGTGAGTCAACCTAAAGCAGGTTGTCCACCTCCCAATCTCGGTCGATATAAACAAAAGGTAGGAAATTAGCCAAAGGGAAAACATCAAGTGCCGAACTAGGAAACACACCAAGTTCAACAATATTTTTAGGATATTTTTCATTTAAGCTCATAGAAGAAGAAAATAATATATTCAACTTTTCATGCACTTGTTCATCAATTTTTGTAATGTCAATGTCATCATCTAAGTTAATCACAATAGGAGGTCAAATAACAATGTCCATACAATGTTCTTGTTTATGTTGTGGCAAGGGTTGAGAGTCATCATGCATTGATTTAGGTAGGTTTGGATTTTGATTTTCTATTTTATTATTGTTTTCTTGAGTTTTCAATCTATGAGCAATAGCACGACATCTACGTCTATGCTCTCTATCACTTCGATTTCATTTTAGTTTATTATCAATTTTTTTTTTGTGTAAGAGTGGGTTTTTCAATCATAGGTTCCTTCTCTTCCTTGGGAGGAATAGAAGAAACAACAAGAGGTTTTTCAACTGCTTTCTTTTTGACTTTGTAAACTTGTTTGAATCTAGGAGGGACAATGAGATTGTTTGTACTATCTCATGGTCTCTTGTGAGAAATTGTAGGAGTTTTTTCTATCCAGATTGTTCTCATATGATTGGAAGTGTTTTTAGTTCAATCATTGTCTCATCAAGGATGGTTGGTTTGGTCATAGGTTGAGGCATGTTGTGAAGGGATAGTTCTTCTATTTTCTTTTCCTTGAATTTTTTATATGATTTGTAAAATAAATATTTGCAAGGCTTGATAGGTTCCATAGGCTCGATCCAAAAGTAATCTAGTGAAAAATTCCCTTTTGTCGAGGTAGGATGGAATCCACTATGATGCACAATGAATATTTCATTTCCAAATGGAAACTTTAGATATTTATGAACAACCAAAGGGATGACATTCATGGAGCAAAGCCATGGATAGCATAGCTTCACACAAAATTGGTCTAGTCATGGGATTATGGAGAATGAGACTATTAAATTTTTGGTCTCACTTTTAAAGGGAGATCTATTAAGCCTATTGTCTGGAAAGAAAATCCATTATTTTTCTTGATCCATGCTTTCAAGTTGTCATATGTATCTTGATATAGCTCATGCACATATAAGAATTCTTTTGTGATCACATTCTCTCCAAAAATAGGATCAATCAATATCCTATTAGTGGGATTATTATTTATTCAACTAGCCTTATAAAGAGGACCATTAGGTGCACATTTAGGTATGTCATTTTGTGAGAAATAAATTTCAAGAGGTTGTCTATTCAAGCCCTTAATATTTATAGCTTCAATAAATTCTATGACATCATTCATGGGGTGTTATTCAATGGTATTTGTATTGTCATAATTTGTGTCAACATTCATCACATCAGTCTTTGTTTCACTAGCCTTGACAAGTGAAATATTGTGCTTAGGCATGGGATATATAAAGATTTGGAAATTTTTATTAGGAAGAGCTATAGACTTATTTCCTTGATCATTCACACCTTCGATTAGTAAATGATTATAATCAATAAATTCTTGCACAAGATGTTTAAGATGCTTACAATATTTTGTACTATTTCCATATGTTTGATGGTAATGAAAATAAGCATTATTTCCAAAGCCTTTAGGCAATGGTATAGTAGGATCACGTTCTCTAATAGAAGGTAAGGTAAGCATGTTTTTGTCAATAAGATGCAACATGATATTGTGAAGGGTATCGGGTAAAAGAGTGAATTCTCTCTCCCTATCCCAAAAAGGAGTTGTCATTTTTATAACAACTACTTTATTATTGTTTTGTTGACTTTTCTAAGGTGTATTTAATTGTAAAAATCTCTTATTTGGTTTCTTGAATGGTTGATAATTGTTTTGAGTTGTGGATTTAGACTTTTCAGGATGACTAGGGGGGTTTTTCACATCACGGTCACCAATCAAGTTTTGATGGTCAACAAGGGTTGTACATAACTGTGTGAAGGATGGAAACCTCAAAATTTTGAGTTTTCTTTGAATTTTATCTTGTAAGTTGGTAATGAACATTTTTTGAAGGACGACATCATGAATCTTAAAGTTTACTTGTGAATAAAGTTTTTTTATATCTTCCTTTGCAATTAAGAACTTTTTCATCCTCTTTTTATTTACATGTCATTAAATTAGAAATGGTCATCTTGGTACCCATGTGAATATGGAAGTGGTTATAAAAGGCATCAATGAGTTCATTGAATGAACCAATTGAATTGTTCCATAAAGATTAAAACCACTCTAGAATAGTGTCCTTCGAGGATCTAGGGAATAGCTTAGCCATTAATTTATCCTCAAAAATGAAATCACTACACAAGGATGTGAAGGGGGAAACATGGCTTACAGGATCTCATTTTCCACCATATTTCATAAATCAAGGGACTTCTATACCTTGTGGAATTTGTGCTCTTAATATGTCAAGGGAAAATATGGCAGAATTGATGTATTGCAAAGGTTGACCATCATTGTTCTGTTGTAATGTTGTCACTTGTTGTTGAAGGGATGTCATGGTTTGCAAAAGTGAATTAATGAGAGGGTCATTTTGGTTATAAATCTAAGGGGAATAAGGTGGTGTAGTGTATGTATGTAGAGGGCTAGTGAATTACAGGTTGGTGGAGTTGGATTATTGAGGAATTAATGTATTTAAAGGAATAAAGGTGGAAGGAATTCCTGCAAGAATACCTATGGAAATGTATATAGTGCAAGTAGGTATGAGTGTTGTTGGTTGAATGGTAGTTGTTGATTGGAAGGTTGTTGTAGGTTGAAACATTGTTGTGGTTTGGAATGTTTTTGTAGGTTGTATACTAGTGTATGTAGGGATGGACATTGCTATTGTGGGGGATAGAATCAAAATTCCACCTTGACTTTGAGTAGACTCCAAAGCTTGAGTGGAAGTGGTAATGGTAGAGACGGTGTTGTAAATGTTAAGGACATTGGTTGTAGGAGGAGAAGTCATGGGTAATGAAGTATGAAAACTATGAGTCGTAGACGGTTGATTCTCAACACTATCAAATAGAGAGTTAGAGCACCCAAGATCTATGACAAGTGAGAGGTCACTGGATGACATGAGCCTTGAACTACATCTTATAATAGTATTGAAAATAGGACACCATATTGTAAAGCTTGTGCAAGTTTTAAAAACTTAGTGTGCAAATCCTAGAATGGCAAAGGGACAATGTAATAACCTAGAATGAAATGCAAATTTTACAATCTAAGCAATGCAATTTACTAATTAAACAATACAATAAACTAAAAATGAAATATTTTGATGCAATTTAAGATAAATGAAAAGAAATTGATGAAATTGAAAATAAGAAAACTAAAGCAACAAGATAATAGCACCAAACAGAAGATAAAAACTAAGATTTTAATGTCTTAAAAATGCAGATCTATAGCTAATAGGGACTCATTCACCAATGAGGGTGAATGGGTCTTGGTTAGGTGATTTTGGGATTCTATTATGGAATTCAAAGTCAATTTTAATGCTTTTTCAAATGCCAGAAAGTATAGATTAGACTTGATTACGGACTTATTTTCCAATAAAGGGTATGTGCAGGGTCATCATGGAAAAAATAGGCCCTTAAGTGGCAAAAATTTAGAAAAATCAGCGTTAGACAACTTGACGTAAAAAATTGAATAAGTTATCTATATTATTTCAAAAATGTGTAAGAATAGAATCTATAGAAAGTTTTAAAACTACTAGGTTTTTTTAAAAAAAAATAATCTATTTGGTGAAAATTTGAAATTCCAATGCAGTAGTACTTAAATTTCAAGGAAAAAATAACAAGTAGGTGTATGTTTGACCATCCTAACCACAAAAGATAATATTTTTTTATAAGATTTTAGATATAAGTAGAGGACTCATGTTCTGATGTGATGCATATTTTTTGTAATTTTTTTCCAAGTAAATAATTAATTATGATTTTTTTATTACAACTTTTGAAAAATATAAAAACTTGTATGTCTAACCACCTTAACTTGGTCAAAACTTCATGAAATTTAATTTTTCTTTTTCTAATCCTATAGTATGCGAACCATAGAATGTGATGCATGTTTTGGATTCAAAAAATGTGATACTCTTTGAAAGCTATAGATGTTTTTCAATCAACCTATCAATCAGGACTTTAGTCATAATTCAAATAGAAAATGAATAGTAATTACTTATTAAATTTAAACTAAATCATAATTTATATGGTGGAAAACTAAGAATCTCCTTTAAAAACCCTTTTCGTTTTATCAATTTTGGGTAGAAAAAAAGTCATCAGCCATATACCCATCATATTGCCACTTTTTGGCCCATCATGATCCTACACATACCCAAAGGTTAATGGTTCCTAGTTAGGTATTTTAAAACTATTTTTTAATGATTTACAAGTTCTTAGATGTATTTTTCAATTCCAAGTTTGAAATAGTGAAATGCAACTTCAAATTTTCCAGAAATTCAAGGAAAAAATGCAATGAAAAGATGAAATGCAAGACCTAGGTTGAAATATTTTTTTTTATTTTTTTTCAAACTTAATTGAATGATATCTAAATGAGATGAAAAATGACTAATTCTTTTGTAATTTTCAGATTTAAGAAGTGCAAAACAATGCAAATATAAACCCTAGATATGATATGAAATATTTTAATGCAAAAGAAGAAGCCCTAACTTGGTGAAAATATAAATGCAATGAATGCAATATTTTAACTTAGTATGTAATGAAAGACTCTAAAAATAAAAAAATTGCAATGTCGAATGAGTTGGGTTCACCAAAAATGATTAGTGGTGAAAAATAGGGTAGACCCAAATGCATGAACAAGAGGATCTACCATTTTATTTTTCAAGGATCAAAACACTTCAAATTATGTAAAATGAGATGGTAATAACAACCAAAAATGCAACCTAACTCTTATAGTAACTATGGGGGAAGTTTTTAGAGCAAAAAAAGTTGTGTACTTGGCTAGAAAGTTGTTGTTTTTGAGCTATGGATGATTCATTCGCCTTCAATGGTGAATGGGTCCTTTTAGGGTTTTGGAAAATTGATTTCAAGGTCATGTACCTTGATGTCCGCACTCTTAAATTCCTTTTCATCAAGTTCAGGAAGGGAACATTCAATTCTATAGAGTTCTTTCCATGATCTTGCACTTTGAATGACAACTTTGCTCCAAATCTCACTCAACTTGGTTTTCAACATGTAAATTTGAAATAAGACACTCAAGGGAAGGAAAACTTGTTGATTTGTTAGAGAATGGGGGTTTTCCTCAGTCAAACCCCTTGTAGGTAATTAAAAAAAAGATGAAATAGGGAATGAAGCATGAAACATGAAATATGCAAATGATATCACCTTGGATGATGTATTGTGAAGCAAATATTCATACTAACATGTAGTGGTCATGAAGAATATAGATCTTGGATGTAATATGATGCTTGTAAATGGATCCTCAATGCAAAATTGACTTCTTAGCTCAACACATATAAATGCATTAAACCCTTGACATAGTGATATGACTTTGAATTGTTGCAATAAACCTTTGAAATCTGTGGGAGTAAATGATGACTCCCTAACACCCCCAAAAAATGTTGTGACCAAAACCACTTCCACAAGAGAGAGAATGGCAAGAAAGATTGCTTCACAATGCAAGATTGATTAATGGTTGAATATGATATTGATTGATGCAAATGTACATGAGATGCCTTGCTTATAAAGACAAGGTAGAGATGTAGTAATGAACATGATGTTGACAAATGTCATAATCATATGACATGAGACAACTAACAACCTAATCACCTAGGAAATGATGTATTACTAGCTAGATAAGATAAGTTCTAGAAAATCAAACTAAGACTTCTAGAAAGAATCCTCTTCCTAAGTAAACTTAATCATGTGAATATGTCCCCTAATTACCTAGTGAGTGAATTAGCTAGTTACTTGAGACAATTATTCACACCAACACCCCCCCTTAAGTGCAACTTAGGGAGAAGATTTTATGCAAACTAATGCAAAGACTATGACTATGGGTCTTAGCTGCTAGGCCATGTTAGGTACCCATTTACAGTGCAAATGCAAGTAATCTCTCCAAAACTCCAGAGAAAAGGAGAAAACCTAGTGGGAAAAAACTCCTCTCCAAAAGAGAGAAAAAAAAAACATGATGTATGGAGGACTCATTGATACCCCCAAGGACTACACCCATCATGTATATACAATCAATTACCCCCCAATAAGATGGAAGTAGAGAGATAAGATATTTCCCCCATGATGAAGAAGCTCCAATGCTAATGAAGAATTCCTAAAAACAAAAGATGACCCAATGTCTGCAAGCAACACATCTTCCCTTAGGAAGAAAAAAATCCATAAACTAATGAAGAAGCCACTCCATGTACAACTGAAAGGAGGAAGCACAAACAGTCAACATGTATGCCTCTGAAAACTAAGTAGGAGCCTCCAAGCTTGAATGAGTCACAACATAATCATGGTCAAAACAAACCAAGAAAAATGACAAATCAAGTGAAGGAGGAGACTCATGAATGTCAATCTCCAAAGAAAAAGTAGATGGGGTAATAGTTGTGCTGAAAATTTCATCAAAGAGGAGAGAAATCCCCTCAAGTGTGTCCTCCAAATCTATAGTATGAGACTCCATGAACAAGTTAGAATTCCCTGACAAATATTCATCCCACAAGGCAAGATTTGGAAAACTATGATCATCCTGCTGAATAGAAGCATCAATGGCTAAAGAAGTAAGAGGTGGAGGAGTAGGAAGCTCAACACTGGTCTCTAGAATACCAAGGTGTAGATGACCAAACTTCTCCTCACTAACATGATTCACACTCAATTGAGTGTGTGATGCAGCCAAAGGAACATTATCATCTTCTAGAGAAAAATGTGAAAAGGAATATACACGAGATGAATGATCAGCCATCCTGATAGCAACAATATCCCTAGTCTCCAAGTCCCTTATGTACAACTTATTAGGAGTGAACTCAACTATTTTACCTTGACTCCCATGATTAATTTGATAAATAGAAAGGAGATTAGTGGACAAGGAAGGAACACAAAGTACATCATTGAAAGTCCCTTCCCCCATATCAATGGAACCCTTCCCAATTAACTTCATATATTTATTGTTACCCATCAATATATGAGGTGAATCACAAGGCTCAAAAGAAGAGAACATATCCATAGAAGATGCCATATGATGAGATGCCCCTGAATCAAGAAGCCATCTATGTGATTCAGGACTTATAGAGGCCAAGAGTGCTTGTCCTTTCATTTTTTGTAGCCTAGAAGTAGATGTTGTATTCTCTGACTGTGATGATGATGAGGGGGCTATCAATTGAGATGTTGAAGAAGAAGTAGAAGACACTGATGAGGGAAACTTAATGTTATTCTTTTGAAGAAGGTGTGTGAGTTCATCAATCTTCTTATTATAACATCTATGCTCATCGTGCCCTAATCTTTTACAATATGCACATTTAAACTTCTGATTTTTATACGATTCCTCTTTAGAAGAGAGTGTGCACTAAGGAGTGCTATGTGAAGGAGGATCTTTACCTTGCTCATGAGACTTGGGAGCCTTGTTCTGCTTCTTACCATTTCCACTTGAAGCCTTTGCATCCTTTAAAACAAGAGCATGAGATGCAGAAGACTTCAATGTGTCCATGTGTACCAACTTTGATTGTTCCCTTGTGCGATGAGCTGAAAATTCATCAAGAGAAGGCATTTTGTATGCATTTCCAAGAGCATCCATTGTAGCATAGAATGTAAAA
This sequence comes from Sequoia sempervirens, assembly GCA_007258455.2. Lineage (NCBI taxonomy): Eukaryota > Viridiplantae > Streptophyta > Pinopsida > Cupressales > Cupressaceae > Sequoia > Sequoia sempervirens. The sequence goes on along the minus strand of VDFB02168118.1, from coordinate 147,173,985 downwards.
ACAAACACTGAATAATCAAGAGCAAGCTTAGTAAGAATATAAAGTATCAATTGTTCATCCTCTTTAGTAACCCCTCAATTAGATAACTATAATCTAAGAGAATTGAGCTTAGAGAAAAATTCTTGGATATTGTCAAAATCTAAAGGATTAAGACCCATTAGTTCATTCTCCAACTTAAATTTCCACATCTTATCTGGCTTACCAAAGAGACTCTCTAAATTAGTCCAAGCTTCATTAGGATGAGTGCAAGATGCAAAATGATATCTAAGATCTAGAGAAAGGGACAACTTCAAAGTGCCAAGAACTTCATCCCTTCTATCAAGCCATTTTATTTTCTCTTTTGCTCCTGCGGGTTTTGGATCTTGACCAAATGTGATCCTTTGCAGTTTTGATTTTAAGAATAATAACTCCATTTGATTTCTCCACTCATGATAGTTATATGGAGTTAGAATTAAAACTTTTGGAAAATCCATGATACAATGAGATATTACAAAAGAAGAACAACAAATTTCCTACACAATACAAGAAATCAACCCCTTTGTCCCAATAGATTTACACTTTTTTTGAAAACTTACAATAATGTATCCCAAACTATCAAATTAGCTACAAACTAAAAATATGAAAATATGGAAACAAATTTGAAAAAAGTGCATGGGTAGATCTGAAGTGCTCCTGAATACCTTCCCAATGCTACAAATTTGGGGAAAAATGGAGTTCGGAGCACAAAGATATGAGCTTGGAGGAAAAAAATGATGATTGGGATTTAGCCTAGAAAAAGAGGCACAAAATTACAAAAACTCTGTACCATTGTAAAATTCAGATCTCTACCTTTCCAACAATATCTCATTTCTAAAAAATGGCCTCCATTTGCAATAGTTATGCCAAAATGAAAAAAAGGCCTATAAAAGGCACTATGGGGGCAAATACCAGTCAATAGAAGACTAAATTTGTGCAAAATATAAGCTCCTGGGGCTAAAACATGGTCACCAATGTGACCTCAAACTGTGTAGAGGCAAAAAATAAAAGGAGCCACAATAGGTGCTAAACTCTATACCCTAGACTACAACCAGTCAGCCAAGACAATAAACCATCAAAAATATAGTCGACCTTTAAAACTTTACAAAATTTTATTTGATATAAATATAAATACTTGTAGTTAAAAAGCATTCATACCACTGACTACAAATTTGACCATATACCCATAGATGTGGCAGGCTGACAAGTCTGGTGATGATGCTAACCTTATAACATGACCCTTAGATCTGATGATAGCAAATCCGATGGACAAAGAATTGATAGTACTGGTACCCATCGATAGAAGAAGGAATATGCTAGAAAATGACCCAATAGAGATCTTGAAGGACACCGACTATGATCTAACCCTGTAGTATGTTGAGCCAATGATATCACAGCTGAATGATGCTGATAGAGAATCATCAAAGCATATTCCTACCAAAGTTGGAGTGCCGGTGGGAGTGGACAAGGGCTGGATGTGAAGGATGAAGTACAATGCTCAACTAATGGACCAATAATGAAGGTACGATAGAGCCAAGAATTTTACAGTGATGCAAACCTGGTACAAGATCGAACGATGGAATATTTACAAGCCCATAGAATATTCTTTAATCGATGCTACATAAATAAATATGTCCACCCAAAATATTTTGATCACAAATATTTTTAAATTCCTCAACAATAAATTTGCCCCAAATTTATAATGAAATACTGTAGGAAATATTTTTTAGAATTTTTTTTTTGCGAAAATAGGAAAAGTCATACTACTTGAGAGGCTTGTTCCAACAAAAAAAAAATCCTCAAAAACAACTTTATCTACAATGGATGAATTTATAGTCGAAATTCCTCTATAGAGCCTTCTAATCTCAACCATGAGATTATTGAAACTTCAATCTACACCGAGCAAAAAGCTTCAAGCCAACATGAAACCCTTAGATTTGGGAAGGAATCTGCAACACCTGGAGTGCTCTGATACCATGTGGGAGTAAATGATGACTCCCCAACACCCCCAAGAAATGTTGTGACCAAAACCACTTCCACAAGAGAGATAATGATAGTAAATCTTGCTTCACAATGCAAGATTGATTAATGGTTGAATATGATATTGATTGATGCAAATGTAGATGATATGCCTTGCTTATAAAGACAAGGTAGAGATGTAGTAATGAACATGATGTTGAAAAATGTCATAATCCTATGACATGATACAACTAACAACCTAATCACCTAGGAAATGATGAATTACTAGCTAGATTAGATAAGTTCTAGAAAATCCAACTAAGACTTCTAGAAAGAATCTTTTTCCTAAGTAAACTTAATCATGTGAATATGTCCCTTACTTACCTAGTGAATGAATTAGCTAGGTATAAGACAATTATTCACCAACAAAATCTACCTTGAAATGCCTTGAGAATGCCTTTGAAATTCTCTATAATGCTCTTCCTCTTGATCTTATTAAGTCACAAAAAATTGATAGGAGACTTAAAATTAATTGCTAGGAGAAACAATGTGAATTAACCCCTATACTAAATTGGGATATTAACCCCAAAATTAAAAGAACTAAGGTCAATACTAGATTTGGAAAGAAAGATAACTAAATTCCCACCAGAATGAAATTCAAAAATAGGGGTCTCATTAATGGAGGACCCATTTGCCACCAAAGGTGAATGGCTCTTGGCTAAGTTTCTAGGACTGAGCTTCAGGGGACTACAAGAAGGCCAAAAACCCATTCCAGATCAACTAAGAAAGGGGGGTCATGTTAAGGGAGGACCCATTCACCATCAAGGGTGAACGGGTCTTGGATCAACTTACCAAGTCCAAATTTTCCCCAATGAAATAATTTGTTTTTTAATTTATGATTGTTGGGATAGATCTTTGAGAGGTGTCAAAATTAAGGCCTAAAAAGGGGGTTAATAAATCCTATTAACCACAATTAATTAGGACCACCTAGATAAATGTAAAAGTTCTTTAAAACACTTTACAACACTTAAACAAGGTACACATTATGTATATTTTATTGAAGGGGGCCCATTAAGCTTAATTAAGCAAATAAGTCCTAGAAAAGTGTGAAAGTTTGTTACAAAACTTTGCAACACCCTTGCAAAGGACCAATTAAGGCATATTTTAGTTAAATAAAGGTCCTAGAATAGTGTGAATGTTTACAACACATTACAACACCACTCCAAGACATCATTAGTTCAACTTTAACATCAATTATCAAACTAAGGAAAAAGGCTACTTTTTCCATTACTATAGTATGAAACAAACAGAACAATAGTATGTGAGAAATTGTTAGAGAATATTTAATTCTAGATTCAATTTATTGGAGCCTAAAATTTCATGCAAATTTTTGAAAACTTTAGGGCTCCCATAATGAAAAAGTTGAATTCAGAACTCAAAAATACATTTGCAAAATCCACTCTAGTGGCCACTTTGAAAAATCACAAAATGAAGCGGGTTCAATTCCAAGAAAAAAAAATTGACAAGCATGTTTATATGCCATATGCGAGTGTTTCTACCAAATTTCAGCTCCTTATGATCTGATTTGATGAACTTTTGAAGTATCAAGTTGAAAGGTTCTAGGAAGGTCTACTGTTTACATAGTCTTAAATTTGCCAGAATGGTCAACTTCAAAGGAAAACATTTATCAAATGAAATATTTTTATGAAAAATGGATGGGTATTCTGAATTCCCCTCATGTAAATCTACCTTCATGTCAATTCTTAGAGCCTCAACACCTCATTTAGTATTTTTTCAAAACCAAAACCAAATGGAATTTGCATATTTTTTCTGACTGCCTTCCCAAAAAGGTTCAGAAAGGTCAACTTTGACACTTGATACTCTATGAAGAAAGAGGATTGGTGAAAACCCTCTTGCACACATGTTCATTTGTCCTAAATGAACTAAAATCCAAATTTATAGCTTCCTAGGATCATGTTTGATATTTTTTCAAAAGGGAAAGTTGGTGGATTCCAGTTGACCTTTTTAATAGGCAGTTTCATAAATGACTGAGCAACTTGAAGCATTAACAGTTAACAATATTGATCACTTCATTCCAAACCATTTGACAAGCATTCTTCCCTATCATCAATCAACATTTTGGTGTAGTCTTGTGGCTTTTGGAGATTGTTTAATGAATTTTTCAAAGGAATTTTGGTGGCTACTTGGTTTATTTGATCAAAGTGTAGAAGGGTCAAAAAGTAAATTCTATTGACTACCCACTCTGAGATTAGGATGCATCTCAAAATTTTGATGTAATAATTGCAAGAAATTGGGTGGGGATGTGGATCTAGTGCATCATCTCCCCTATCATCCAATCATCAAAAGAATAGCATTCAATGAATAAGGATAAAAGTGAAAGTTCAAAATATATTGTAGGAAAATATACATGGGTGAAGTGAGCAAAAAATGCTAAACTTAAAAGTAATGATTTGGAGAATTGGACACATGAACTCTTGCATGAGAAAAGTGTTTTTGGAAAGTGTTTATATGTATCATTGTTAAAAAAAAATTGTACAGTATAAAAACCAACATAAGGTAGATGAGTCAAAAATTGAGTTAAGAATTTAAATTGTACCTCTAGTTGAGTTAAGAACTATATCTAAGAAGGGACCAATTTTTCTCACACCAACTATACCTAAGGAGGAGATGATTGTTTTGGAACATAGAGTCATAGAGAGAAATGATTCATCCTTGACTTATTTGGAAGACTAGCATAAATTGTGAGGGAATTCCCTGAATACAGTGCATACATGACTCCAAACTTTCTCAGATGATTGGCTTAACTTATTCCCCAATAATTTTTGCAGGTTATATAGTAAGGATTTAGGCAATACATGGAAAATATAGCCTACTTGTGAAAAATAGAGCCACATAGTATTTTCACTCAACCCAAAGAGCTTTATCAATCAGAAGAAACAACTCATTATTAATAATAGAGATGCATCACTACATGTAATACTCCCGCAAGGTGGCCCATCATGGTCTATTAACAATTTTATTTTAGATGTCATTTCTTTATGTGGTGAATTTGATGAAATTTACATCTCTCATGCCTATAGAGAGGCTAATGTAGTGGTTGATTGGTTGGCTAATTATGGGTTAATGCTATTGCTCTGGTTGTTCTTTCTTTCTACAATCAATTCAATGATGGGCGAGATAGGTGTCGAACGAAGCCATTGTCTTGTGAGGAAACTAGAGCCAATGCCAAAGTTTGGGAAATATTGCAAAGTGGTGGTGTTACTCCTTTTATGTAGACTAAATGGTTTTAAATCCATGGTTTCTAAAGAATTTTTTGATGCTTGGAATGGTCATGTGGTGAGTATGTTTGGTAGGGATACTACCATTAATGAAGAGTTTATTGCTGAGGTCACAGGTTTGTCTATGGAAGGTAGAAAATTCTATAGGGACAAGAACATATCACAGTCTACCAGATAGAATTTCCTTCGTGATAGGGAAAGGGATAAAATGGTTTGTTTGGATTGTGGAGGTTATGATAGAACCAAGATTAAACCAATTTGGTAGGAGTTTGTAGTGGTGTTGATGCACTACTTCACTCTTGATGGAAAATTTATAGCGCTCTATGCTTATCACTTTGTGTTGCTCAACCACTTCCGCCATGGTAAGCTGGTGTCTTTCCCTTTTTACCTATTGATGTTCTAGAAGAGGGTATTGCGAATTACAGAAAAAACCATAGGAACCCATTTTTTCATGAAGGTTTAATGTTGCTTATTGTTGATTTTATTAAAGCTAATTGCACTATTAGAACCCCTCAATCCCCTATTTCTAAGAAGAAGGGGAAGGCAAGTGTGAAATGTAGGATTGAAGAAATTGAGGAGTCAGATGGTATGAAGTTTGAGGAGGATTCAGAGGGCTGGTCTGATGGCTATGCCACTGATTTGGAATACACTCCTTTGATGGGTGGTGTTAAGGCCTCAACCTCCAAAATTTCCCTATGTGATAAATGCAAGTTGAAGGTTTTAGAGGGTGTCATTGAGGGTTCTAATGGTAAGAGGCCTAAGGGTCATGTTAAGGTGGTGGATGATAATATTCAAGAGATGGTTGGGAATATTCAGAGTGATAATTCTAGTCTTAGTGGGTCCCCTGTTGCTGGTAAGAGGAATTCAGTGGTCAATCTTGAAGACTCTACTTCAGGGTTAGCTTCTACAGATTGGGAGAAGGCCAAGCTTGTTTCTAAAGATATGCAGGGGGAGGAACCTCTGGTTGGATTTTACCAAGGTAGGGGCATGTTCTAGGGGGCATGGATTATTCTCAAACATTGGGTCTAGTTAAAGAAGGGGATGATATCTCATTTAATCTACTCATGTGGCTTTTTCAAGAGATGTAGGACCTCCATAACAAGCATGATACCATAGCCAGGTTTAATATTTCCACTCTTCATAGTTTTAAGGAGCAAGAGTCTATTTTTTGGCTTACCAAATCTTTGAATGCCAATGCTGATTATATGGTGGATGAGCTTGCTGACCTGAAAAATGATTATGGTCCAAGATTGAATTTTATGGAAAGGTAGAATAGGCAGCTTCATAGGGACTTGGACACACTTATTAACACCAATAAAGAGACGATGGAGGCTTTAGCTGAGGGTATGGTTTTCCTCAATCAAAAGGCGAAAGAGCTGATTGGGAAGGGGCTATTTGATGACTAGGAGAACTTGGTTCGTGGGGAGGAAGTTGGGATGGACGTGCATTCTATTGATTTGGTTGTTGGGTCGAGTGTGGATACTAGGAGAAAAACAAAGGCAAGTAAGAAGGACCCTGCTCGTGGTGTTGAAGAAATCATGGATATCCATGATAGGTTGGCAGCAAAGGATTTGGAGACAACTAAAACACTTAAAGAATTGGTCTAATGGCCATGTGGCATGTCTTTCTATTTTTTGTTTTTTGGTTGTTTTGGACTACTGATGGTGTGTTGATGGACTACTAATCAGCTAATTTTTTGTTGCTTCTGGGTGTGTACTCTTTTTTCATATCTTTATTGCCACTATCTTTTTTGTTCAGGGTTTTAGGTACCCTTCAATATTGACAAATAAGTTATTGACAAATCCTCAATATTTATTTATACATGTAAAATGGATTTGTCAAAAGTGAGATAGGGATGGTTGGGATGATAGGAAAGCTCGAAATGAACATCCCATTCCTCAAAATGATGATGAGGAATGTTCTCTAGTAATTTGATTACTCCTTACCTATGCTTGTAGTGACCAAAGGTAAACACAACAGAAGTATGATTTTGGCTCAATAAAATTTTATCAAGGGATTAGAGGATGTCATGGCCCAGGCTCAAAATGCGATCCATCTGACAAAGACGTGATTACAGGTGCACTTAAGGAGAAAAAAACTCATCAAATACTTTTTTTATGCTCGGCAACATCCAAATGATAATAGATAATTGACTTAAAGAAAAATACACAAGTAAAGAAACACAAAGTGAACTAGATGCAAGAAATTTGTATGTGACATTTCATTTGGGGACTAGAATTATTTGGAAAATTTTCACCATGAGATTTAAGGAGAGTTTATGGCATAGTTAAGAATGTCTCTCTCATGATACAATGCTTGTAGATTATTGGTTCAAAATGCATGAAGGCTTGAGCTTGAAAGTCTAAACAGTTTTAGGCTAATTGAGCATAATAAATTGCATACATGACTTTATCAATGGATCAAATCTTCCAATGAGAATCTTGTTCAATTTGCATGACAAGAGATGGGTCAATATTGTTTGAACATAGTAGTTTCCTATCTACTAAGATATCTCACCTTTCACTTCATTTTTACTGAAGCCTTCTATCAAAATTTACTCGAAGTTCTTGATTTTGGGGTGAAGGTAACTCAGAAATTTATCTTGCATCCTCGCAAGGAGCTTGGTAGCAAACCCTAAGATTGGCATAGTGCAAAATTTTATTGAGGAGAAAGATTCTTGTCAGACTGAGATTGCTAAATATCTCTTTGACATATGATAGTGAAAACAATTTATTGAAGAGACCTTTCCTATCACAGAGAAACATGATATTGGCAAGACAAGGTGATAAGTCTAGATTCAATCCTGGTTAGTCTTCCCGATGCTTTAAAATGTAGACATATGACCAAAATACATTGGAAGGATAATGATACATTGGTAGAAGATTATAAATGTCCCCCCATCTACTCATGAGGTGGGATCCAAAAAATCATAACTAATAAACATTACCAAGATAAAAATGAATGAAATGAATATCAAAGGGAATATAGTATATTAGGAGGACATTATTTAAATTCTCTCTGATACTCTGATTGGCAGCAAGGGCACTTTCTTCATCGAAGATAGAAGTATGTTTCAGAGTAAGAATTTTTAATGTCTCATGAATGGGACGAAAACAAGAAGTATCATGTGAGAATATAAATTCTAAGTAAAACTATATTAAAACATTCATAGGAAAATGCAATAATACCCAGGGAGGATATGATTTTGACCAAAGATACAAAGTACATCCAAAGATTATTTGCATTGGGAAATAAGATAATTTTATTAGATGAAGTAATCAATTAGGTAATTGTTTTACCTAAAAAATATTTTCATTATGTAAAAGTTCAAGTGAAACATTTTTCACCAAGGGGTTACAAAATTGATGATTATTTTTACTCAAAGGGTGGGTGCATGAAGTTGGTCGCACTTTTGTGGCCAAATGGGAAAATGTTTTGAAAAGAGATAATGCGAGTGCGTTATGTGATTTTAAGAGAAAAAAAAGTGAAATCTATATCATTTAGTTTTTACTGTTTCTTAGCTCTGCTCATGGCCAAAAACCCTCACTTTCACGCTCGCATTCTAGGAGGAAGGATTTCTACAAATTTCATCAACAACAGTTGGACTTTGTTTGCAAATATGGTGCCACAATGCTGAAGAGATGCGGGAGGTAAGTATTGTTTGCTATTTTTTTGAATTTGTTAGTTTGAAATTGATTTTGTTTGTTTTAGGTTATATTTGATTTTTTTTTAAAGAAATTGTAGGAAATCTTGCAAATCCTCAACAAGAAGAGGAGGAAAATCCTCAAAAAGAAAAATCCTAAACAAAATCAACCTCCCCCACCATTCTCTCAATTCCCTCCTAGCACTCAAGAAAATTTGAGGAGTGAAATTGAGAACAATAGAAAACAACTTGAGGATCTTATCAATAGGTTGAGTGATCCAAATGCTTCAATCACAGAAAGAATGCTTCTCACAAATTCATTGAAAGACATGTTAAAAAAATGTAGATGCAATCACCCAACAAATAGCTGGATGGAAAGATAGGAGGCAGACAGACAAAGCATATTATGCAGACAAATTACCATATAAACAAGTAAAAGATTTTAAAATTACTAAAGGTGATTTGTGTTCTTATTCATTGACCCTAGAAAAAATCAAAATCTTACCCTCAATGCAAAGAGGTTTCCTATTCATTGGTGCCACCACCAAGAGATTAAGAACCATTTTTATGAAAGATGGTATATGGTATTTGATTACCCACCTTGCAATAATTGTGAAGTCCCCCAATATTTTCTTAGGAAACTATGCAATGAGTTTGTATTGAACCAAATCCCAAATTATTGTGATATGAGGGAGTTCCAAGGGAGAGGTGAGGGGTTAGCTCAGGATAGGCCCGGTGCACAGCCAGTTCCTATGTGGCAAGGGAGACGAGCTCTCGCTAGGCCACCTCATGAGCAGATTGTGATGCCTATCATTATGAAGGAAAGTGTCGACATAGAGACATTGCAGGCAATCAGAACTTTGACTCAGAGTGTCATCCATGACACTAGCCCTATTGTACAATGCCATCCAGGGGAGTCTTTAGGTGGTGGCCTTCAAATCCATGTGTGTCAATCTTGTGGGGCGACTTGTTCGTATGACCCTATCGACACTCAGGAGGGTGCTACATAGGATCCATATGATACTACATAGCCTGATCCATATGCATCTATGGGGATGGAGAGGATGGTTGACATTTTGCATGATGCATATGGAATTGACAGTCAGGTAAAATTCAGCATGTTCATTGAATTTAATTCATTAAATTTTGATTATGAAATGTAAGATTAACTAATTTAGTTTTATTATTTTAATAAAATTGTAGGGTCACAGTGTAAAGACTGGATACACCAGTCATCCACCTACTTATTTTTGCAGTACACCTATCGGTGGGGTATGTAAAGTTAGTAAACAATTATAAATTTATTACATGTGTTAATAGCATTTTTTTATGAATGGTATTTTAATATGTGATTTTGGATGTTGAACAGGGTACTATTGGAGGTTTCAAGGAAACACCTCCAAGTGCCAATAGATTTTCTCAAATGTTCATGAAGGTAATATAGAATAAAGAGAACTTAAGTAATGAATTCTAAGTTTAATAGATTTGTGTATTTTATATTCATATTGTTGGTTACATTGCATTATAGATCATTCAAACTCAAAGAATTACTTCAAATTCGATAAATAATAATCAAAAATATATATGTTTAATACTTGTACTGAAAAATTTTGTTCATTAGATCTCATACATTATAAGTCATCACATGGATCGCTATTGTAACTTTTTTGTGATTGAATAATTTTTTGTTTTATTTTTAGATGTTGGTGACAGAAACACTGCAAAACGTTATGAGGGCAATTGATATTGGTGTTTCCTCCACTATACAATCCTCGATGGCTCTGATAGGGGAGGTATGAGGCAAATTACTAAATTTCAATTTACATTCATTGTTATAGATGAACTAGTTCTAGTGAAAAATAAAACCATTATTGATTCGTAGTTTAATTCCTATTTGGATGGTTTATACAGGGCTTGAGCACGCCTGAGCATTGTTGTGCAAATATTTCCATCAAGGAGAGTGATCATGAGATGGTCGTAAGTGATTATTTTATTAAATATATTAATTTTTATAATGTAATTTCTATATATTAATGTCTTTACTTCTTATTGTAACAGTTGAAACTTCACCAAGAGCTAAACACTAGGAGGAGCAGTAGGAGCACTCCTCGACCACAGCAGAAATGGGTGATAGACTTATCGCCATTGGATCACCCAACAAAGGGAAAGAAAATTGTATTTGAACTAGAGAATGGAGAGAAATGAATTTTGAATGTAGAGCCCTTTGTTGTATGCCTGCATGGCAATTTTGTACATATTTTGTATTGGATATATTTGACATTATATGCCTATATGGCATTCTCGTAAGCCTATATGGCTATTTTGTAACTATATTTTATACTTATATCAACATATATTGATGTATGCATACATGGCTATTTACTTAATACAAATCTTTTTTATCGATGGTGTCCATATTTTCATTATAAATTCATGGTTCAATAGATATGAGTTATGTGTATTCAAGTGTATACTTTACAACTTACACACATATACTTTTTGACTTACATGTGAACATCGAAAAGTGTGAAAATTTGTGTGTTTGGAAGTCAAACATAAGACAATTTTGCAATTCTTAGTTCTTGCATACTCGATCTTATGGACTTATTCCTTCCTAGCACATATTGTGAATATTTCTCATTTGGTGCAAAAGACAGATTCCTCATTTTTGAACCACTCATAGCAAAGAGATTCACAATAAGACTTTAGCATTGGAACACTACTCCATACTTCTCTTGTCTAGACCATAAAGGATTGAAAATTCTTAATTTGATGCAATGATAGTCATGAGATGAGAATTTATATAACCATGCCTATTTTGAAACTTTGCATCTAATATTGCATCAACAAGAACTTAAGAAGTGTTGCATAAGAGTGTTAGGTTTGATAGGCCTTCTCTTCCCTAAGGGATGAGAGTCTGCATCTTGAATTTTGAACAAAATTTTAAGAAGCAAACATTTTACCTAAAATCTTCAAACCTAGATGACATATTTGGCTAATTCTATCTTGAAAATTATCAATGCATTCAAACTCTAAAGGAGATTCTCCCTAAAAATCAACTTTACCCTTTTTCCCAAGGAAAGAAATTGCGACAAGTTGCATGTGATTTATCTTATTTCTTTCTCACAGTTCCTGGTTAATCATTCATGGCTCAGGATAGTTCTGTTCCAAGGCAAGGACACCCAAAAAATCACTGAGATTCTTCTAGGATCTGCAAGAAAAAGGTTTTGGCTCTTTCACAATGTAAATAATTATGTAACACTATTTTCTTTTTTTCCTTCCACACAGAAAAATGTTCACTTTTCAGATTGATCAATGATCAATAATGGTTGATTGTAAACACTTGACATTTTTATGTTTGAACTTTAATTTATAATTTTGTATCATGACATTCGAGTAGATCACTAATATTTTAATATTTCACTATGAAAGTGGTGGTGTATTTTTGCTATGTTATTTGACTATTAATATGGTGGTTTATTTTGAACTTGATTACTGCTGCAAATATGTATATATTTGTGATATTTATATGTTTTTGTATTACCAAACCCAAAACGAACCCAACTCTCAAAAAAAATTCCCAAACTGGTGAACTGGTTCTCGAACCCGATCCCAAACCCAAAACTGAACCAGTAACTTAGTAAAAAAATAGATTTTTGTAGTTTATATTCATAACATTGATTACATTACATTGCACATCTTTCAAACTCAAAGCATTGCTTCACATTTCATAACTAATAACTAGATGCTGATAGATGACAAAAATTCAATTACAATATAGTTTTTACAAAGTCAACCAAAGCAGCTATGCAATTACTTCACATTGCATAACTAATAACTAGGAGCAACTGCCAATTGCATTTTGTTATCATAGAATTCTATGAGACCTCATTTCTTTGAGGTATTTTTTCAAACAGTTCACTACCTTGTCTATACTACCACATTTTTCATACATGTCTACCAAAGCATTTTGTCAAATAGTTCAAGTGTTACCTTGTTTCTATGGCTAAAAGCCTAAAACAAGTGCTTTCAGAAAAGCCATGGATGCTTGGAAAAAATCTATCAAACGCATGATAGTAAGCAATATCATAGACAAGGAAGTGAACTCTCTGAAAAAATGCCTCAAAGAAATGAGGTCTCATGACCTGATGGAATGCCATGACAATCAAATGCTTTTCATTGTCATGGAATTTCATCACCATGAGACCTCATTTCTTTGATGCATTTTTTCAAAGAGTTCACCAGCTTGTCTATGCTAACACATTTTTCACACATGTCTATCAAAGCATTTTATCAAATAGTTCATTTCCTTTGCTGCTATGGCTAAAATCCTAAAACAGGTGCTTTCAAACAAGTTGTGGATGCTTAGAAAAAATGTATCATAGCATAATAGTAAGCAATAGCATAGACAAGGGAATGAACTGTTTGAAAAAAATTCCTCAAAAAAATGTGATCTCATGGTGGTGGAATGCCATGACAAGCAAATTGTTGTGGATTGTCATGGCATTCCATCACCATGAGACCACATTTCTTTGAGGAATTTTTTCAAACAATTCGTTGCTTGTCTATGCTACTACATTTACCATACATGTTTACCAAAGAATTTTATCAAAGAGTTCACTTCCTTGTTGCTATGGTTAAAATCCTAAAATAGGTGCTTCCAAAAAAGCTATGGATGTTTGTAAAAAATATATCAAAGCATACTAATAAGAAATAGCATAGAAAAGGCAGCAAATTGTTTGAAAAAAAGCCTCAAAGAAATGTGGTCTCAATGGTGATAGAATGCCATGAAAATCCATGGCAATTTTCTTGTCATGGCATTCGTCATTCCATTCCATCACCATGAAACCACATTTCTTTGAGGAATTTTTTCAAAGAGTTCACTGCATTGTCTATGCTAACACATTTTATCAAAAATTTCATTGCCTTGTTGCTATGCCTAAAAGACTAAAACAGGTGCTTTCAAACAAGCTATGGATGCGTAGAAAAAATCTATCATAGCATAATAGTAAGCAATAGCATAGACAAGGGAATGAACTATTTGAAAAAAATGCCTCAAACAAATGTGGTGTCATGGTGGTTGAATTCCATGACAAGCAAATTGTTGTGGATTGACATGGCATTCCATCACCATGAGACCACATTTCTTTGAGGAATTTTTTCAAATAGTTCACTGCCTTGTCTATGCTACTACATTTATCATACATGTTTACCAAAGCATTTTATCAAACAGTTCGCTTCCTTGTTGATATGGCTAAGAGCCTAAAATAGGTGCTTCCAAAAAAGCTATGGATGCTTGGAAAAAATCTATCAAAACATACTAATAAGCAATAGCATAGAAAAGGCAACAAACTGTTTGAAAAAAAGCCTTAAAGAAACGTGGTCTCAATGGTGATGGAATGCCATGACAATCCATAGCAATTTACTTGTCATGGAATTCATCATGCCATTCCATCACCATGAAACCACATTTCTTTGAGGCATTTTTTCAAAGAGTTCACTGCCTTGTCTATGCTAACACATTTTTCATACATGTCTATCAAAGCATTTTATCAAATAGTTCATTGCCTTGCTGCTATGGCTAAAAGCCTAAAATAGGTGCTTTTGAACAAGTTGTGGATGCTTAGAAAATTCTATCATAGCATAATAGTAAGCAATAGCATAGACAAGGGAATGAACTATTTGAAAAAAATGCCTCAAACAATGTGGTCTCATGGTGGTGGAATTCCATGACAAGCAAATTGTTGTGGATTGTCATGGCATTCCATCACCATAAGACCACATTTCTTTGAGGCAATTTTTCAAACAATTCGTTGCCTTGTCTATGCTACTACATTCATCATACGTGTTTACCAAAGTATTTTATCAAACAATCCACTTCCTTGTTGCTATGGCTAAAAGCTTAAAATAGGTGCTTCCATAAAAGATAAGGATGAGGGAATGTGCAAGATCATGATGGGCAAAAATGTGGCAATATTATGGGTATTTGTAGGGTATGTGGCTGACAACTTTTTTTTAACCCAAAATTGATGAAACGAAAAGGGTTTTTAGAGGAGATTCTCAGCTTTCCACCAATATAAATTATGCTTTAATTTGAATTTAATAAATAATTATTATTTATTTTCTATTAGAATTATGACTAAAGTCTTGATCGATAGGCTGATTGAAAAACATCTATAACTTTCAAACGGTATCACATTTTTTGAATCTGAAACATGCATCACATTCTATGCTTCACATACTATAGGATTAAAAAAACACATTAAATTTCATGAAGTTTTGACCAAGTTAAGGTGGTCAGACATACAAGTTTTTATATTTTTCAAAAGTTTTAATAAAAAAATCATAATTAAATATTTACATGGAAAAAAAATACAAAAAAATATGCATCACATCCATACATGAGTCCTCTACTTATATATAAAATATTATAAAAAAAATATTATCATTTTATTATGGTTAGGGTGGTCATACAGACACCTACTTCTTATTTTTTCCCATAAATTTAAGTACTACTGCATTGAAATCTCAAAGATTCACCAAATAGATTTTATTTATTTTTAAATAAACCTAGTAGTTTAGAAACTATATTCAATTTTCTATAGATTCTATTCCTACATATTTTTGAAATAATATAGATAACTTATTCAAATTTTTACATCAAGTTTCCTAAAACTATTTTTTCTAAATTTTTTGCCACTTAAGGGCTTGTTATTTCCATGATGATCCTACACATACCCATGCTTGGAAAAAATCTATCAAAGCATACTAATAAGCAATAGCATAGAAACAGCAAATTGTTTGAAAAAAAGCCTCAAAGAAATGTGGTCTCAATGGTGATGGAATGCCTTGACAATCCAGAGTAATTTGCTTGTCATGGCATTCGTCATGCCATTCCATCACCATGAAACCACATTTCTTTGAAGCATTTTTTTGAAGAGTTCACTACCTTGTCTATTCTAACACATTTTTCATACATGTCTATCAAATAGTTCATTGCCTTGTTGCTATGGGTAAAAGCCTAAAATAGGTGCTTTCAAACAAGCTATGGATGCTTAGAAAAAATCTATCATAGCATAACAGTAAGCAATAGCATAGACAAGGGAATGAACTATTTGAAAAAAAATGCCTCAAACAAATGTGGTCTCATGGTGGTGGAATGCCATGACAAGCAAATTGTTGTGGATTGACATGGCATTCCATCACCATGAGACCACATTTCTTTGAGGCATTTTTTAAATAGTTCACTGCCTTGTCTATGCTACTACATTTATCATACATGTTTACCAAAGCATTTTATCAAATAGTTTGCTTCCTTGTTGATGTGGCTAAAATCCTAAAATACGTGCTTCCAAAAAGGCTATGGATGCATGGAAAAAATCTATCAAAGCATACTAATAAGCAATAGAATAGAAAAGGAAGCAAACTATTTGAAAAAAAGCCTCAAAGAAATGTGGTCTCAATGGTGATGGAATGCCATGACAATCCATAGCAATTTTCTTGTCATGGAATTCGTCATGCTATTCCATCACCGTGAAACCACATTTCTTTGAGGTATTTTTTCAAAGAGTTCACTGCCTTGTCTATACTAACACATTTTTCATACATGTCTATCAAAGCATTTTATCAAATAGTTCATTCCCTTGCTGCTATGGCTAAAAGCCTATAACAGGGGCTTTCAAACAAGTTGTGGATACTTAGAAAAATATATCATAGCATAATAGTAAGCAATAGCATAGACAATGGAATGAACTGTTTGAAAAAAATGTCTCAAACAAATGTGGTCTCATGGTGGTGGAATGCCATGACAAGCAAATTGTTGTGGATTTTCATGGCATTCCATCACCATGAGACCACATTTCTTTGAGGCATTTTTCCAAACAGTTTGTTGCCTTGTCTATGCTACTACATTTATCATACATGTTTACCAAAGCATTTTATCAAATAGTTCACTTCCTTGTTGCTATGGCTAAAAGCCTAAAATGGGTGCTTCCAAAAAAGCTATGGATGCTTGGAAAAAATCTATCAAAGCATACTAATAAGAAATAGAATAGAAAAGGCAGCAAACTCTTTGAAAAAAAGTCTCAAAGAAATGTAGTCTCAATGGTGATGGAATGCCAGGACAATCCATAGCAATTTTCTTGTCATGGCATTCGTCATTCCATTCCATCACTTTGAAACCACATTTCTTTGAGGAATTTTTTCAAAGAGTTCATTGCCTTGTCTATGCTAAAAAAAAATTCATACATCTCTATCAAAGAATTTTATCAAACAGTTCATTTCCTTTCTGCTATGGCTAAAAGCCTAAAATAGGTGCTTTTGAACAAGCTATGGATGCTTAGAAAAAATCTATCATAGCATAATCGTAAGCAATAGCATAGAAAAGGGAATGAACTGTTTGAAAAAAATGCCTCAAACAAATATGGTCTCATGGTGGTGGAATTCCATGACAAGCAAATTGTTGTGGATTGACATGGCATTCCATCACCATGAGACAAAATTTCTTTGAGGAATTTTTTCAAATAGTTTGTTGCCTTGTCTATGCTACTACATTTATCATACATGTTTACCAAAGCATTTTATCAAACAGTTCGCTTCCTTGTTGATATGGCTAAAATCTTAAAATAGGGGCTTCCAAAAAAGCTATGGATGCTTGGAAAAAATCTATCAAAGCATACTAATAAGCAATAGCATAGAAAAGGAAGCAAGCTGTTTGAAAAAAAGCCTCAAAGAAATGTGGTCTGAATGGTGATGGAATGCCATGACAATCCATAGCAATTTTCTTGTCATGGAATTTTTCATGCCATTCCATCACCATGAAACCACATTTCTTTGAGGCATTTTTTCAAAAAGTTCATTGCCTTGTCTATGGTAACACATTTTTCATACATGTCTATTAAAGAATTTTATCAAACAGTTCATTGCCTTATTGTTATGGCTAAAAGACTAAAATAGGTGCTTTCGAACAAGCTATGGATGCTTGGAAAAAATCTATCAAACCATAATAATAAGAAAAAATTTCATGCAATACAAAGATTGCCAAAGCAATGACCAACTCAAGGGACTCTTGTCCCAAACTCATCTTGGAGAAGATCAAACAAAATTTCAACATTTCATAAGAAATCTACTTTTCATCCACTCAAATTCTTTTATCATTCATCATTCATCCTTCCACAAATTTGTATTCCAATTGACTCATTCAAAGAAAAAAACCATTTTAGAAAACTTTGATTCAATCAATTAGATCAACATGCATTTCAAAAACACCATTTTCAACAAGGAAGTCTTCCATTCAATCAATTCATTCAACTTGTCCCAAATAGTCAATCCATCATTACAATTGGCTTTCAAACTTTTACCAGACCATCAATCACTGTGAACATCATTATTACAACTGATACATATCAAGAACTTGCTCTCTTAACTTTGTTCTAACTGAACTTACAATTTCATGTATTATTTTACACCAAGTTTACTCACTGTCCAACTATCAAAACAACATATCTCACTTCTAAACCTTGTCCAAGACTCCATACATCCCTGACACGATCACTTAGACAACATTATCCCAAAATCAACTCACTGATCACTGTTAGGTCAAACTTCTATTCTCTAAGTAGTCAAGGCACTACTTCTCAATGAGACATTCATGCCCTAAATTAGGTAAACCAAACACACTAGTTTCAAAATCCAAGATCCAAAACAATTTTAGAGACCTCTTAATGCCCATGTCCTCATATCAAAAACTAAGAATAAATTATATTGAAGAAATAAGTAGTTTTAAGTTTGAACGTTGTAAAAAAGGATACTAAAATAGGTTTGATTTTCAAAGAATACCCCCTTCAAACATTCGAAAAAACACTTAAAACCTCAAAAAAATCATTAGAAATAACACAAAACTCCCAATTTATCCATTTTCAGGGATTAAAAGACTCCTTTTGACAATATATTGACAAACCCTTATTTATAGGGTGAAAAACTCAAAAATCAATGAGGGTTTCCTATATAGGCTACATGCAAACCTAAAAACCTCCAGAAAACAATTGCAACATGTCAAAATACATATGAAAAGGAATTTGGAAACATCTTCTAACCCATGCACTTGTTCTTTCTCCACTATCAGCTAGAAATTGTTTGAAATTTTAACTAGAAAACTCAGAATTTCTTGTGTAGCAGCAGCTCCTTCAAGGTATTATTTTTTTTCCTCCACTCAAAAAATAAAAACATAACATATAACCTATCCCTAACCTACTCCACCAATCTATCTGACCTACATTGGTGGAGTAGTGTGTAAATTCCTTATAAGACTCAAAATTCAATGCACAAGATTTCAGACCGAGCCATAAGAAGAATGCTCAAACAAACATTAAATTTAATGGATTACTTCCCAAATGGATGAAAACAAATGGTGATTCTCAAAACTACTAGAAAAAATCTAAATTTGAACCCTAAACTCTTGCACAGTTCGTACAAGTTAAGAAACAACTAAAAAACACAGAAAATAAGCTAAAACATGGAACTCTTTGTTAATTAAATTCTTCTAGAATATAATGATCTCTTTGCTCAGCCTTTACAATGCTTTTAAAGAAGTTTCCAACCATCAAATACCTCTTCATCTTCCTTGAACAACCTATGTCTCATCCTCTTCCTTGATTTTCTTGATTTTCTTGTTTTGTCTCTTCACATTCTTTTTCTGTCTTTTACATATTTAGCATTTTGACAATATTACACTTTGTGCTTTTTCATGCCTTGATTACATTTAATTTTGGCATTACATGGACTTAAATACATTTTTGACAACTTATCCTTTTGAAGGCATTACATGACCTAGGTGTTCCTGCACCACAAGCTATGGTCTCATGGTTTTCTTTCACATCAACGTGATTTGATTCACATTTTTTTCACGTGAAAATCAACTTGAACTAGATTTTGTATTATGGAGCTATATTAATTTTCCACTTCAAAAACCAATGTGACAATGATACAAAATAATGTTTGAGACTACAAGAAGGCATCAAAATGGCTAGTGTACTCAACAAATTCTTATCATATACGAATAATGTTGATAACTCTACTCAGTTGGCTTCTTTTTTCAAAATCATACAAATTGAACCTTAGCATCAATAGACTCTGTATATTAAGCTACCACAATTCAAGATACATCAGGCCCATATCACCAAGACATAGTCTAAACAATAGGAGGAATGGCCTATTTCAACATACTACACTTAGACCCTTAAGGGATCGATCCGGTTGAACATAGCTCAGAGCGATTCCGCATGTTTGGGTGTAAAAGAGGACCATGCCTAGTGTAAACATGCCTACTCGGATGCATTGGAATCGTCTATTTGGTCACATGAGTTGTAGAACAAAAATTGCACCACCTTGCAACTTTCCACTACTTGCATTTGACACTTTTTCCATCAATTGAAAATTAGACACGATAGAAAAACCACTCCAAGATAACGAAAACTAAGAGAGGTTATTATAGAGGGGCCCAACATGATCCCATAGGATTAGAAAAAAATTTTATAAGCATCATGGTGTCCGAGTAACCTCATTTGAAGTTTGAAGCCATTTCCCTTTGGACCCTTAAGAGAACAATCTGGTTGAACGTAGCTCAGAGTGATTCCGCATGTTTGGGTGTGAAAGAGGACCATGCCTAGCATAAAAATGCCTATTTAGATGCATTGGAATAGCCCATTTGGTCACATGAATTGCAAAACAAAAATTGCACCACTTTGCAACTTTCCACTGCTTCCATTTGACACTTTTTCCATCAACTAAAAACTGGACACTATGGGAAAACCACTCTGAGATAACAAAAACTGAGAGAGGTTATTCTTTAGATGAGAATTTTATAAGCATCATGGTGTCTGAGTAACCTCATGCTAAATTTTGCATCCATTTTTCCCTTTGGACCCTTAAGGGATCGATCTAGTTGAACGTAGGTCAGAGCGATTTTGCATGTTTGGGTGTGAAAGAGGACCATTCCTAGCATAAAAATTCCTATTCAGATGTGTTGGAATAGTTCATTTGGTCACACGAGTTGTAGAATGAAAATTGTACCACTTTGCATCTTTCCACTACTTCCATTTGACACTTTTTCCATCAATTGAAAATTGGATACTACGGGAAAACCACTCCGAGATAACGAACACTGACAGAGGTTATTGTAGAGGGTCCCAACACGATCTCATAGGATCAAATGAGAAGTTTATAAGCATCATGGTGTCTGAGTAACCTCATGCTAAAGTTTGCATCCATTTTTCCCTTTGGACCCTTAAGGGATCGTTCTGGTTGAACATAGCTCAGAGCGATTTTGCATGTTTGGGTGTGAAAGAGGACCATGCCTAGCATAAACATACCTATTCAGATGCGTTGGAATAGTCCGTTTGGTCACACGAGTTACAAAAATCTAAAACAAAGCTAAAACACCTTACAACACTATTTAATCAGATTTCACAATTATTTTGACAATGTCTCTTGATCTTCCCCAATGCATATGCTTGCCTTTTGAACTTCTATCTTTTTGTCTTCCACTAAAATTGCTAATTTTTGCTTTTGGTAGTTTTTACAACTTTTGCATTTTGCAATTTTTCAATATTTCTTATGCAACTCTTTAAAGACTCCTTCCTAAGACTCACATTAGATGATAAATGGTCTGTAAAGCCCTTATTTAACACAAATAACCCTAAAACACTTAAATTAAAAGGTTCACCACATGAATCCCCTTATTGATAAACTTCTTTACATCATGACTCAATTGACCTAATACATACAAAAATGGTATTGAACCCTTATTAAATGAAATAGAATGACCTCAAACCATCTAAGAACACCCTAAGTGATCAAATGACCAAATAATAGAAACCACAAGGGTTCAAGTGTTGAAAAGATGGAGTTGGTGCTCCTACTTTCAAAAGTATGATTGCCAACAACATACAACATTCACAAGACCTTTTTGAAGGAATATCAACCTCCTCAACCGACTACAACCACTTTTCAACTTCTTTTACAAGTGTGCCCCTTCAACTTCTAAGTATTTGCAAAATGACAACTTTTGGTTTGACAACTTTACATTGTTATGTGTAACTTTGGACATATTGATGTAAATGACTCCATACCTAAACTAGTGACCTTATGATGGCCTCATTACATCATATTCACCCTTACATTACGAATTTACATACATTTTCACATTTAGGCCATTCAAGGCTTCATTACTCCAAATTGACAACATGCTAACATGACATTGTAACCTCATATCCTACCAACCCAGATTGACTTAAAACACTTCCTAATGGTCCTTGTGACCTTATTACAACATTCTTCATGGACTACAAATCAAAATTTACCACTTGACCACCTTGTGGTCCTGATTGTCCTTGGTGCTCCTGTACCATAAACACCCTACTATAACCCTACTCCATTGATCTACAAGCCTAATTCAGTGGAGTATGCTTTATTTCTTTACTTGACTCTCAAAACCTCAAATTGAAGGTTCCAAACTAAATTTCAGAAAATGTGCACTAACAGTGGAAAAAATAAATGAATTTTCTTCTAGATGGACTGAAAAGAAACCCAATTCATTGTATTATCCTAATCTATAAAGGACACAGCCTAAATCTACTATACAGGTGGTACAAAGCTAACAAAACTGAAAGAAAGCATAGAAATTTATGAATAGGGAACTTTTATTGCAAGATTTCATTCAAATTAGAATTGAGATTTGTCAAGATCATCAAAATAAGGATGTTGAATTTCTTTTTTGGCTGAGATTATGTTTGATGGCTCAAAAATCAGCATTTTCTACAAGGAGAGACCAATCAATTTTTACTAGTTTAGTTACAGATACGCAAAGGAAAAGAATAAAAAGAAATAGCTCATCCAAAATAGATGGAAGGCACTTACAAATAGGTATGGCAGTCTCTCAACTTAGTCAGACTTGGTCATAAATCTTCACTGAGATTTCCAAGATACCTATTGCACACAACACCTCTCATGAATAGAATTTCTTGAAATTCAAGATGCTCTTATAATGTATACATCATAGGTGGTCATGATAAGGTTAAATTCAAATGAATAACTTGAAATTTCCTCATCAAGCTTCACACACACTTTTTTAATGGCTCAAAATCATAATTGAGATTTGTCAAGATCATCAAAATAAGGATGTTGCATTGCTTTTCTACTTGAGATTCTCTTGGATGGCTCATAAATCTGCATTTTATGCAAGGGGATACTAATCAATGTTTGTCTAGTTACATACAGATACACAAAATAAAATAAGATGATAGCATTGGCATCAACCAAATTTATGTGAATACAAGTATAAATTAATAAGAACCATTGTGCATATACTTACAAATTAATCCAATGAACCATCTGGGTTTTCTCTACTCTTTATTGTGTCAAGTATTGCTTCATGGTTAGACTCACAAACCTTCCACAAGGTCTTGTTCAAAGGTCCACCCCCATATTTTCTCAAATGAACATTGGATGCCACGACAAGGTTTGAGTAATCAAGAATCTTACGATGCATGGAAAATTCCTCAAACAACCAATGTTTAACACATCTTAATGTGGGTACCTTCTTAGCTACATTCTAGTAACAACAACTGAGCCTGTAGGGTATTCAATGTTTTCTCCATCTATAATTGGGGCTTCCAATTTCTTTTTTTCTCAACACAATGACACAAGTAATTAGTTTGTACCCTCTTCATTGTCTTCATCTGCAATAACTGCATATAACACATGTAGTGAGATGCAACTAGTAGAACATGTGTGTGTTTTTGAACATATTGCACAGTTATCTGTACAACATATCTCTTGAAATTAGTCAACATTATGATATATAGTACAAAGTAAGATAACAATATGGAATTTCAAATACAACCACTGATACTAAGTGTACTTGCATATATTATCTGGTTGACACTAGATCATGGACATACATTGGGTCTTTTTGCTTCAGGCCCATCAATGATTCCACTCTACTAGTGTCATATGTGCTTTCCATATGTTGACATACCATTTGTTGCAAGCCACTGGGTGAACCATAGCATGTTGATAGTGGGGCTAAGATAACTTGTCAACCATTTTCAACCCACTCCGATCACAATCATTCCAATTGATTCTCCTTCTTAAAAAGATGTCAATTACAACATCTTTGTGTCCATAAAATCGATGTAATCACATTGTGATCTTACCAAGTCGATGTAATGACACATCGAGTGACATTACTTTCCTTTGAGCATGAGGTCTTACCCACACTATCATAAGCATCCATTAGATTCTTCACAATAGTGTTTTCACTTGATGCATTCGATGTTCTCAACCCAAGAGTCTTCATGATGTTTCTGTACTTTAAACCCCGCATCATTTGAACAAATAGTTGACATCTTGCAGTCTCATTTAGCCTTACAAAGAACATTTTCCAAATATTATCAGCATATCTTCTACAAGTGCATTGTGGAATCTTACCTTCCATGTGCTGCAAAATATCCTCATCAATATTAATAAAAACTTTGGATTTCTACGCAAAATTCTAGGTGTTGTTCTCTTAGGTACATACATCTCAACATTAGCAATTTCATCAATATTTAATTGAGGTGGGCTAGATTGTGTACCTTCGATCGAGGGTGGAATAGAAGACATACCTTGAGGTTCACATGGGGATGATGGAATACCTTGTTCCTCAACTCTGATTTATGATGTACTCTCAACTTCAGATGTGGTGGATGGTGTCCAACCATACTCACTTGTGGGAGGTGGTGTCCCTCCATATTCGCTTTTGCTTAATGGTGTCCCTTTGTATTCACTTGTGGTAGAGGGTGTGTCTCCAACTACGGTATTTGCATCTCCCCTAGCATGACTCTTTCACATTTGTGCCCTTTGTGCTACCAATTTCTTTTCTCTTTTTGATGGTTGAGGTTCCTCTTCAACTGGCTTGTTTTCATCAATTGTTCCCAATTTCTTCTTTTCACGATATTCTCTCATACGTTTTTTCTCTTTATCTCTGATGGCTTAGAGCTGATCATCTATTAGTTTTTTCCTTTTAACAGTTCGTTTCTTGGCATGATGAATAATTTACCTGTGCAAAAAGTTATAAGTTGTCAAATTAACTAATTGAAAGCTTTGGAAGCATAACTCAATGAAATCTTTGGAAGCATACACAAAGAAAGTCAATGAAAGCTGGTTTGTATAACTGTTTGACAAAATAACTCAATGAAAGCTTTGGAAGCATACACAAAGAAATTCAATTGTTAAATTTAACAAAATTCCTCAAATAGATGTGGTTTAAAAATGTAATAGGAAAATGTATCGAATTGTGTGATTTAAAATTTCCATTGACAACGTAAGGTTGTAATATGAAAAACTGGTGTAGGAGCACCTAGGTCATGAAATTCCTTCAAAAGGCTAATTTGTTCAATTTTTAATATTCACGTAAATATGATGAGTGAAGGTCATGAAATGATGAATTTCAATGTATTTTCACCATGAAATAGGTCACTAGGTGATATTATTGAAAAGTTGCTTTTTATAATAGTTGTCAATTATTGTAAAAATGTCAATTATTGTAAAAATGTAAAATTGCATCTTTAAAAAGAAGTAGCTCGAGAAAGGCAGGTCTTGTGAAGAGTATTTTTTGTGATTCAAGAAGGGAAAGGATGGGTTGATGAAGATGAAGAGGCAGTTATTTCAACTGATTTAGACATCTTTAAAAAGAATTGTAAGCTCGAGAAAGGCAGGTCTTGTATCCCAAAAATCCATAAAAAATCAATAAAAAAACCTCTGCTCAGTTATTTTGGAAAGCTTTTCTATTCTTGTTTTCAAGTTGCATAGTGATTCAAGCATTCTAAGATTTAATTCTTGTTATGGAAAGAGACTTCTTTCATTCTTGAAAGTTGAAGGAATTGTAATTCAAATAATCAATCTAATTTGAACTTAGTTTCCTAAGTCTCAGTTTGTGGTTTCCTTAGAATTTTTTTTAGAGTCTAAAAAGTGATTCTTAGCCATTCTGTCGATGTAGGGATAGTAGGTCAGTGGAATGGATCATATTTAGTGTCTTTTCAATGTGCATATGTGTGTGGAATGGGTAAATAGAAATAAGAAGTCGAGATACCATTGCATGAACAAATTCTAAATTTTCTCATTCAAAAAAATGGTGTTTTCAAGTAGGGTTTGAGGAAACAACATGTAGAGGAGATTAGAAATGATTTGACAATAATTTGCAGACATAATGAACCATGTTTCAATTGTTGGGTGGAGTAGTAGAGGTTTTGCAAATGTTTCATTACAGAAACCCTCATGGTTGGTGTGTTTTCACCCTATAATCAAGTGTTTATTGATTTTGTGTATTGATGGGCATTTCCCATCTTGAAATTTGTTTATTTGTGAGTTTCTACACATGGTCTAAGAATGTTTGTAGGTTTTCTGGATTAGTGAGTAGCTCTATGATGACTTGCTTTGATAAATTGACTTATTTAAGGGCTTTTACTAGTGGACAACATGCGGGTTCTACTCTGTTTTGTGAAATAAGTGTATAAACTTTTATAGTATGTTGAAAAGTATCAAAATAGGCCTAAGAATTTGTATTGGGTTGTGTAAATGATTTATGATAGAAAAGGAATCACCCGATTAGATGGAATGTTGGCCTACTAGAGATATTTGGCATTGTTTGCTAAAAATAGAGAATATGTAGAAACAATGAAAGGAATGTTGTTAAGTGCTTGGGAGTAGTCTCATTTGTGATGCCATGGTTGTGTCTATGCTTGGTAATTTTTTTAAGGTAGATTGTGAAAGATTTGATGATTTGGGCATATGTTTCCAATATATGGCAATGGTGTCTTGAATGCAAAGTAGTAAGAGTGTGTCTATATTGATATATTGGAATATTACAATCAAAACATGATGAAATTGGTATCTTAAAGGTTTGGTGATAGTGTTAAACTAATGTTGCTTCTTTTTGTTACACATGGTGTGTAAGTGAAGATAGGATGATGGATGTGTTGATTTGAGCAAAGATATCTTAAATGTATGGGATGATGTTTGATTACAGGTCTAAGGAACAAAGTTGTTTGATTGTTTTTGCCTTGAAGGGGTAAGTTGAGTTGATGAGTGATTTTTGTATTGTTTATGAAAAGAACAAAGTTGAAATTTGATTCTGAAAATGGTTTGCTATATGGAGATGGTGAATTCACTCCTGATAGCCTTATAACTTGAAATGAAATAAATGGATTTTAGTTGAATGAAAAGTAGTTTTGGATGAATTTTACAAAGTTTGTATAAATTGATCTTTTACTCTTTATTGATTTGGGAATCAAGTACCCTAAAGAAATGATGTTGTTGAGTGGCTTGGCAATATGATATTGCATCACAAACAAACAATTTAATCAACATGGAATAAGAAAAACAACAAAAATGAAAGCAAGCCATAATACAATGAAAGAAAATGTAGAAAGATTTCACATACCTAAAAAAGAAAAGTTTCAAATAGAGGATTTCTACCCAATTATGCAGCCTTTGCTTATTCCTTCCTCAAAGTCCTAAAAAATTTGACTTCTTCAAAAGCTTGTTCCCCTCCAAATTTCAATTGTATATAATTATCACTATTATTCAAACTTGAAATGATATTATATGCCTCTCAACGTGAAAACTCTGCTATTTCATGCAAAGGTGATGGAATCTCACAATCATGCATGTACACTTCACTCAATCACCAAAAAGATACTTTTTGTTGGAGCATGTGCAAAACTAGGAGAATATGCAGAATGTCGGCCGACATCACGAGTATATTGTGATTTTTTACCGTTTTTAGTGCAAAAAAATGCTCTCTAGTTATAACATGAGCACATTATTTAATCCTAAATAGAAATATCTCTACTAGTTAATAACATGCTCGCGTTATGATATTTTTTTTTTTAAGCTTTAGATGGTACATTTCTAGGGTAGAGGATTAAGGGTACTAGGGAGAGAGCTAGAGGGAGTGAGAGAGAGAGAGAGATACCTGAGAAAGGGAGATACATTACAAAGAGAGAGGGAGTGAGAGAGAGATAAAGGAGGGAAGGGATAAGGGTAGAGGGTAGAGGATTTAAGGGTGAATATTTTAAGGTTTACAATTAAGGGTAGAGGGGAGAGAGACAGAGGGAGTGACTGAGAGAGACCTAAGAGAGGGAGAGGGGGTAGGAGGGAGAGGGTTGAGAGAGGGAGAGAGAGACAGGGGGAGAGGGGGGAGGGAGAGGGCTGAGAGAGAGAGAGAGAGAGAGACCTAAGAGAGGGAGAGGGGGTAGGAGGGAGAGGGTTGAGAGAGGGAGAGAGAGA
>VDFB02168118.1:146991064-147135435 GCA_007258455.2 Sequoia sempervirens | reverse complement strand
AGAAAAATGTCCAGGTATCACCAATAAATGAGAGAGATTGAAGAAGAAGAGATAAAACTAGATGAGCTTGAAGCACTTATTTTCAAGAGGGTAGCCAAAGGAGAAGGTAAGTATAAAGGGAAATTGCCTCTTAAATGTTTTTCTTGTAATAAGATAGGTCATTTTTCCTCAAGGTAACCAGAAAGAGCTCCTAAGCCAAGACCTAACAAGCCTAGATTCTAAAGAAAGTGTTATTATGTTGTTGATGACGATGTGACCAGTGATGAATCTAACAAATGGAATTTAAGTGAGGATGAATCAGTATTTATTTCTATTAAGGAAAATGATATAATACCTACTGAATCTACTAGTTGCATAAATGTGGAGAAAGCTCTAGTTTCTAGAGTTGAAGAAAAAGATGAATGGGCGATTGAAAGTGGATGCTCTCATCACATGATAGTTGATAAAATTAAATTTGTGAGCTTGAAAAATTATGTTGATTGTGTTGTAAGGTTTGGTGATGACAAAGCTGGTGTAATCTATGGCAGAGGATCCATTTCTCTTAATGGTAAGCATAATACTGATAATGTTCTATTTGTGGAAGGATTGAAGCATAATCTCTTAAGTGTTGGATAGATGGTTGACAAGGGATACAATCTTAAATTCATGGATGGAAAGTGTAGAATATTGAGGAGTTCCAAAAATTTGATTGCATCTGGTACAAAAACAAAAGGTAATATCTTTCACCTAAGTGCTACTATTAAAAGTTGTTTGATTGCTCAAGTTGATGAAAGTTGGTTGTCGAATAGGAGACTATGTCATGTAAACTTTGAAAATATTATCAAGATAAGTTCTACTCAGGCAATTAGAGATCTTCCTAAGCTGATAAAGCCTACTAATGCTATATACAAGGAATGTCAATTAGGGAAACAAACTAGAGTTTAATTCCAGAGAAAACAACATTATTTGAATGAAGTGATGGAGCTTGTGCATACTAACTTGTGTGGTCCTTCTAGAGCCAAAAGTTTACAAGGAGATAGGTATTTCATGTTACTTATTGATGATTATTCTAGATTGGGTATGTGAAGGATCATGATGGGCCAAAAAGTGGTGATATGTAAATGATATGATGGCCCATGTGGATGAAAAAAAAAAATTACCCAAAATTAATGAAATGAAAAGGGTTTTTAAAGAAGATTCTAAGCTTTCCACATAAATTATTCTTTAATTTGAAATTAATAAATTATTATTATTCATTTTCTATTTGAATTACAACTAAAGTCCTAATTGATAGGCTAATTGAAAAATATCTATAGCTTTCAAATGGTATCATATTTTTTGAATCCAAAACATGTGTCACATTCTATGTTGTGCATACTATAAAAATAAAAATAAAAGAATTGAATTTCATGAATTTCCGACCAAGTTAAAGTGGTCAGACATACAATTTTTTCATATTTTTTAAAATTTCTAATAAAATATTCATTATTAATTATTTACTTGGAAAAAAAATTACAAAAAAATATGCATCACATCCGAACATGATTCCTCTACTTATATCTAAAATATTATAAAAAATATTATCATTTTATTGTGATTAGGGTGGTTAGGCAAACACCTACTTATTTTTTCCCTAAAATTTAAGTACTACTACATTGAAATTACAAATTTTCACCAAATAGATTTTTTTTTTAAATAAACCCAGTAGTTTATAAACTTCATTCAATTATCTATAGATTCTATTCTTACATATTTTTGAAATAACATAGATAACTTATTCAAATTTTTACGTCAAGTTGCCTAAGTCTAATTTTTTTGAATTTTTTGCCACTTAAGGGCCTATTTTTTCCATGATGATCATGCACATACTTGATTGATGTGGGTTACTTTATTAAGGGAAAAAATTGAAGCTCTAGAAAAACTCAATATTTTTAAGGCTATGGTTTAGATAGAGATAGGTCTGAAGATTAAATGTCTAAGATCAGATAGAGGTGGTAAATTCACTTTCGGTGAGTTTAATTCTTTTTATGAAGAGCATGGGATAAAGATACGATTATCTACCCAGCAAACCCCTCAGCAAAATGGAGTTGTGGAAAGGAAGAACAAGATAATTCAAGAAGCTGCTAGGACCATGATGCTGGAAGGAAATGTTTTTCATATCTACTTAAGAGAAGTTGTGAGTACTACCGTTTACACTCTCAACTGGGTACATGTCAAAGGTGATACCGGTAAGACTCCTTATCAGCTATGGTTTGGTCATAAGCCTACTATTAGATACTTCAAAATATTTGGGAGTAAATGCTTTATCAAAAGAGATGAAGATATAGGGAAGTTTGATGATAATAGTGATGAA
This sequence comes from Sequoia sempervirens, assembly GCA_007258455.2. Lineage (NCBI taxonomy): Eukaryota > Viridiplantae > Streptophyta > Pinopsida > Cupressales > Cupressaceae > Sequoia > Sequoia sempervirens. Next base: position 147,133,103 of record VDFB02168118.1, on the reverse strand, counting down.
GGAATCTTTCTTGGTTATTCTACTAAAAGTAAAGCCTACTAGTCCTACAATAAGAGATTGAGGAAAGTAATTGAAAGTGTTAACGTCAAGGTTGGTGAAGACATAGTTAGACCATCCAGAACCTATGGGTATGATTTAGATGATCAAAATGATAGCTTAGATAAAGGAAATAAAGTTTAGACTCCAAATCAAGTTCAAATCATTTTGGTGAAAAATCAAGAGGAAGAAACTAGTGAAAGTACAAAAGTGAGATCACAAGAGCCTAAAGTTCAAGAATACTCTAAGACTCCAAGGTATGTAAGACTAAATCATTCAGAAGATTAGATTATAGGTGATAAGAACAAAGGTGTTCAAACTAGGAGAAGAATTGTAGAAGAATATTGTTTGATCTCAAAGATTGAGCCTAATAGTGTCAATGAAGCATGCAAAGATGAACATTGGGTGGAAGCAATGAAAGAAGAACTACTGCAAATTAAGAAGAATGATGCATGGATTCTTGTTCCTAGACCTAAGGACAAAAATGTAATTGGAACTAAATGGGTCTTTCAAAACATAATAAATCAAGCCCATGAGGTTGTAGCATGTAAGCCTTGAATCTATAACTTCATTTTCTAAAAACAATTGAAAGTGAATCATTTTTGTGTCTCACATATTTTGCGTTGTTATTTTTTTTGTTGTTATTTCTGTGGGTTTTGGGTAGTGTGGCCCTCATCACACATGATGGAGATCAAAGGGTCAAAGAGGAAAATTTGCAAAATTTGGAGACACAGTTTGAGCTCCACCATATGTTTGAAGATGAGAATGTTAAATCCTATGTATATAGATTGGATGAAATATTAGGTCGAATGTGAGGACTTGGTGCTACAATACATGAATCCAGGATTGTAAAGAATATTCTTAGGACTCTCCTTGATGCATACAGTAAAAAGGTATGTTTTATTGAAGAGCACATAGACTACAATACCTACACTAAAGATTAGTTATTGGGAACTCTGACATTTTATGAGATGAGAAAGTCGAATTTAAGAAATGGATCAAAATCAAAAACTTCTTCTAAGGCTACCAAAGCTAAAGATCATGGAGAAAATATTGATGAGGTAGAAGCTAAATTTGTGAAAGGCTCCAGTACATATGAAGGTAAGTTATGCTTTAAATTATTTAGTTGTGGAGGAATAGGCCATTATGCTTCAAGATTTCTAGAAAGAGATAAGAGGACTAAACAAAGATTTAGCAAATAAAACAAAGGTAAGAAGATCAACAAAGCATATTAAGTGAATGAGGATGCTAGTATGTCTGATAAAGAGTCTGATTATGGAGATCCTAATGACAATGAATGCTTGTTCTTGGCTACAAAAGATGAATCTACTTCTACTAACTTTGAAAAATAGGTGAAGGAATGACAATGGTTGTTCACATCACATGATAGGTGATAAGAGTAAGTTTGTTAAACTTGAAAAATATGATGGAAGATTATTTATGTTTGGAGATGATACTGGTGCTAACATTTTGTGGGATAAGCTTAATAAGTTTTGATGGAAAGAATAATACTAATGATGTCTACTATGTTAAGGGATTAAGGCATAATATTTTGAGTGTTGGAAAGATGTGCAATAAAGGATATAATCTTGTATTTAAGGATGAAAGATGTGAAATAAAGAAAGGATCTAGAAGAGTGATTGTTGCAGGAAAGAAGTTTGAAGGAAATATATACCAACTTAAGGGTGCTAATGGATTTTATTTTATGACTTAGATTAATAAAAAAAATTTATGGCATCAAAGAATGTGTCGTATGAATTTTGATAACCTGGAAAGGATTAGTGCAATACAAGTTGTGAGAGATTTACCAAGGATTACAAAGCATATTAATGTTATTTGTAAGAATTATTAGTTTGGGAAGAAAGTAAAAAATCATTTTAGATCAAAGTAACAATATACTACCAAACTATTAGATTTAATTCATATAGATCTCCATGGTCCCGCACAAGTGAGAAGTCTACAAGATAAAAGGTACTTTATGCATTTGATTGATGATTACTCTAGGTATACATGGGTTACATTTCTTAGAGAGAAATTTTATGCATTGGATAGATTCAAGACATTCAAAGCTATGGTTGAAAATGAAGTCATTTTGAGAATAAAATTATTAAGGTATGAAAAAGGTGGTGAATTCACCTCCCATTAGTTTAATATGTTTTTTGAAGTTCATGGAAGAAAAATACAATTATCTACTCTGAGAACTCCTCAATAGAATGGTGCTATTCAAAGGAAGAAACATGTTAAGAATCTACTAGATCAATGTTTAATAAGGCTGGTCTACCAAAATTTTACTAGAGAGAAGCTATTCACACTACTTTTTATGTATTCAATTGAGTTCAAGCAAGAGAAAATAGTACAAAGAAACCCTATACGCTATCATGTGGAAGAATTCCTACTATTAATTATTTCAAGGTATTTGGAAGAAAATGTTATATCAAACGGGGTGAAAAAAATTTAGGGAAGTTTAAGCTAGAAGTGATTAAGGTATTTTTCTAGGATATTCTACTAGAAGCAAAGCTTATAGATGCTTCAATAAAATAATAAGAAATATTATGGAAAGAATACATGTCAAGGTTGATGAAGCAATGAAGAATTCAATTGAAGTTGATGGATATATATCTGATGAACCTGATTATGTAATGATTGAAGTAGTGGAAGAACATGAGAAGGATGAAAAAGAGAAGCAAAATGAAGAAGAAGAAGAAGCTTTGATGGTGTCCCGTAAGAAACCTAGATATGTGCAAAAATATCGTTCAGAAAGATAGATTATTGGAGAGAAGACTAAAGGAGTATTGACAAGAAATAGAGATGTTGTTGGTGAGATAAATCTATGTTTACCTTTTGAGATTGAATTGAAGATTGTAAGTGAAGCATGCAAAGATGAGCATTGGATGGAAGTTATGAAACAAGAACTTATTCAAATTGAGAAGAATCAAACTTGGTAATTGGTCCCTAGACTGACAGATAAAAACATTATTGGATCAAAATGGGTATTCATAAACAAGTTGAATGAGAATGGAGAAGTGGTTAAAAATAAAGCAAGGCTTGTGTGTAAGGGCTACTCACAAGTAGAATGCATATATTTTTCAGGAGGCTTTCTCTCTGGTTGCAAGAATGGAAGCTATTAGGATTTTTTTAGGGTTTTCTGCTCATAAAGATTTTAGGGTCTATTAGATGGATGTTAAGTATGCATTTTTGAATGGTGAGCTAGAAGAAGAGGTCAACATGGAACAACTAGAAGGATTTCAGTTGTCAGATCAACTGGATATGATTTGTAGATTGAAGAAATATTTATATGTATTGAAGCAAGCTCCTAGAGCTTGGTATGTGATGGTAGATAGGTAATTGGTTTAGCAAGGTTTGAACAAAGGTACAAAAAATAGTAATCTGTATTTTAAAATTTGAAATGAAAAAATCTTGATTGTGTTTGTGTATATTAATGATATTATATTTGGAGGAAATGAAACTATGTGCAAACTGTTTGCAGAAGAAGTGCAAAAAGAATTTGAGATTTCCATGTTTTGTGAGATGAATTTCTTTCTTGGGATACAAATTAATCAAATAGAGAAAGGGATTTTTGTTTCACAGTCAAAGTATGGAAGAGATATGTTGAAGAAGTTTTGAATGGATGGTCCCAAACTGGTATGCACTACTATGGTGATTGGTTGCAAATTAAGTAAAGATGATGATTCACCTAAGGATGATAAGAGAAAATACACATCTATGAATGGTCGAATATTGTATTTGACTACTACTAGACCAGATATTATGCATGCAGTCTATCTTGCAGCTAGATTCCAAGAAGATCCCAAAGAAACACATGCTGCTATTAAAAGAATGTTTAGATATTTGAATGGCACTCCAGATTGTGGGTTTATGGCATCCAAGGGATGCTAACTTTATAGTAAGTGCTTATATAGATGCAAATTAGGCTGGATGTGTAGTTGATAGAAAAAGTGCAAGTGGTGGTGCATTTTTTCTTGGTTGTAGATTGGTGGCATGGTTGAGTAAAAAAGAAAAATTTAGTCTCCTTATCTATTGTTGAAGTTGATTATATTGTTGTTGCATCTTGCTATACAAAATTTTTATGGATGAAACATACATTGAAAGATATCAAAGTAATGGATGGTTCCAAACCAGTATGCACTACTATGGTGATTGGTTTCAAATTAAGTAAAGATAATGATTCACTTAAGGTTGATCAGAGCAAATACATATCTATGATTGGTGGATTGTTGTATTTGACTACTACTAGACCGAATATTATGCATGTGGTTTGTCTTGTGGCTAGATTTTAAGATCTTAAAGAAACACATGTTGCTACTATTAACAGAATGTTTAGATATTTGAATGGCACTCCAAATTATTGCTTATGGTATCCTGGGGATGCTAAATTTACAATAAGTGATTATTTAGATGCAGATTGGGATAGATGTGTAGATGGCATAAAAAGTACAAGTGGTGGTGCATTTTTTCTTGGTTGTAGATTGGTGGCATGGTTGAGTAAAAAAACAATATTTAGTTTACTTATATATTGCTGAAGCTGAGTATATTGCTGCTACATCTTGATATACACAAGTTTTATAGATGAAATAGAGATTGAAAGATATCAAAGTAATGTATGAAGATCCTATTTATATTTCTATCAAAGTAATGTATGTAGTAAAAAACATTACAACAGTAAATTAAGGCAACATTAAGCTTATTTTATTATTAATTATTCCTAAATTAAGTGTGGAAAAGTGATACTTTTTTTATAGTACAAGTTTATGAAAGGTCTCACCTTAGGGAACATCATGCCCAATGTCACCAAGAAAGGACTAGTCAAGGATAAAAGATTCACAACTTACGGAATGCAAGCCATAACATTACAACTAAGAGAAATTTCATTCCAAGAAAGGTCGTGCTCTTGAAGGACATCAAACCCAATGTCACTACCAAGAAGAGACATCACATGAAGTAAGAATACCACACTTTGAAGCAAGCAATGAGCAAGGATGTGCATGCCCCCACTTTAAAGAAATTTCTAAACACCGTGTTGTGAGAAATTACCTTAAAGTAGAACACAATAAATCTAATACAAGAGAGATTTATTTAGAAATCCCTATGCAAAGCATATGTTTCCAAAATATAGCTACATCATGAAAAGGAGGTTCCTCTCCACATTCAATCCTAAGATAATACATAAGGGATTCATGGATTTGGAGTTAGAATTATGTATTTGCTACACTAATATAATCAAGTTCACAATAAACATCATTCCCCAAATGACTCATGGAACAATGAGTAGAAAAGGAAGTATTACACATAGAGAGTGTAAAAAAAGAGAATATTTTGGGTCAACATGGAATATACTTAAATCTCTCAACTCCTTGTGTCATCCCAAAAGGAAAACACAATACAAGAGAAAAGAGAAAGGGAAAATGGTTAGGATTGTTAGAAGAATCCACATATAAATAGAAGGGTGATCCCACAATAGTGGTTTACACTTTCTAAGAGATCCTCATTTTCATTGAAATTACATGTTTTTAGAAAATATAATGATTAAAGCCTTGAAAATTTCCATTTAAATCATTCTAGTTGAAGAGGGTTTGATCAAACCACCTTAGATAGAACCCTTCTAGTTTTAAACCATACCTATAACAGAGTCTCTTTTACACCTATCTATAGTGTCAAAAAATGGGTCCTTTGACATTTTCACACTTTTTTGGGTCCTCCCTGTGGATTTTGGCTTAATGGTTCCCTAATTCAATGTTGAAATGTGGATAACACATTCACATTAGGTATTGGGCCCTTGTGAACTAATGGAATTTAATGGCTCCTTGCAAATGTGTTGTGAAGTGTTGTAACACACTTTCACACTTTTCTAGGGTTTTATCAATTACTTAAGCATAATGAACATAATTTTAATCATAATTATTCTTATTTGGCCTTATTTGGAGTGTTTGTAAAGTTTTTTCACACTTCTCTATGCTTTTCATTAATAATTAGGCTTTATTATGCTTTAATTATCCATATTTTGCATCCACAAGCCTCATTTATTACATCTTTTCAATGATAATTCTGATACAAATCATTGATAAATCATAATTCAAGTAGTCATGTCTTGTGTGGCCCAGATTTAGTGTCTGGGACTCATTCGTTGCCTTGGGTGAATGAGTCTGACCTCGGTATTTTTGGCTCTAATGTAGGTTTCACACATTTCTAGGCATTTTTCATTTTTGGTTCCATACATTATGTATGATGGGACTCATTCGCCACCTTGGGCAAATGAGTCCTATGTGACCAAAATTCAAATTTCTGACATGATTTTATTCTCCTAGATCTGATGCTAGCTTGTAGTGTTGTAATTTTGGGAATCCTTGAATAATTAAGTATAAATACAAGGTTATTTCAGTCATTTTCATCCCAAGAATTCAAGTATTCATATCCTAGCATTCAAGGATTCACAAGAGACCATTAAGAAAATTCACAAGAGCATTCAAGGAATTTCAAGGATAGATTATCTAGCATTCAAGAGCATCAATCATGTCAAATATTGCATTCTTCATGTTTTTTTTTGTGCTAACATTTGTGATGTAGAGTTCATGATCCAAGCAAGAATTGCATTCAAGATCTATCTCCTTCAAGCTAGAGTGAAGAACCACATCCATTGCAGCCATTTCAAGAATAATTGTAACACTTAATTGCAAGGGTTTGGTGAGTTGGAACATCATATTTTGTTCATTCATCATTATCCTTTTACATTTTCTTTCATTTTAGAGTTTAATTACCAACAAGGGGTTTGACCAAGGAAAAACCTTATTCACTAACCCCCACAACATTTTTCCCTCTTCTTGTGTGTGATTTGTAGGGATAGGTTGTATATTTTTCAAGAAGAAAAGTTGGAGAAAACTTGTCAAATTTTCAAAGTTTCTAAAGTTGTCATCAAGCATTGGAGAAGCTTGGAGAAGACCAATAGGTAGCATTTTGTAGTTTCAAATCTAGAAACTAGCCAAAAAGAGCAGAGCAGACTGAGAGGCACACAATATAGTTTAGAAATTCTAGAAAAGTAGAAGAGGATTGATTCGCCACTATTGGTGAATGACTCCCACTATATAGGCCCGATCAAGATTTTCATAGACCCAGATACCCTTTCAGCTAAAACCTGCTCTAGTGCATTTTCTGAGAAACTAGATCGATTCGGTCATCTGGGTGAATGAGTCTCAGCCAATTTCGACAACATTTTTTTTAGTGATATAGACCTCCATTCTACCTTCTTTTGTCTTCTAGGTGCACAATTCCTATCTCATAGCTTTTTATTGCATTTTTTTCATCTTTCTAGTAATTTAGCATTAGTTTACATATCACACTATGTTTTCTAATTCATTATCTTTTCCAAGTTTACATTGAAATCTAAAGGGTTTGTTCTTGAGTGAAGAGTATGAAAATTGTCTATCCTTTTAGGTCCAAAACCCTAGAAGTGAAAAAATGAATAAATTTTTCTTCTTTTCACTATCAAAATGCTACTAAAAAACCACTTTTGATTTACCTTTTGGGGGATCAAATGAATTCATTTAATTTTTTTGTATGTATTCCTTATTATAAGCTTCCCAAAAAGTATAATTTTAAATAGATTTAATTTGATTATTATATTTATTTTTATTTTTTGTGAATGTAGGTTTTTCACCAAAAACAAAACTCTCTATTTTTCACATGTGGAATAATAGTAGATTATTAAAAAAAAATGAAAAATATCTATGCACTAAATATTGATGTCCTTGATCCAACAAAAAAATAAAATTGAATTTTGATACATACAAAAAAAGTTATGTTTTAGCCAATAAATCATGTCTCAATTATAACTAGTTTGACTTTGAAACTTAATTAAGAAAAAAAAATTTCAATGAAATTCTATGAAACCAATTCCATGCACTAGATATGATAGTTACAAATATAAATTCAAAAAAAAAAGAATTTTATCTTTCATAAAAAAAAAATGTGTTAGCCAGTAACATCACTCTTTAAAAATGTTTATTGTTAAAAACTAGTTTTCAATGGAGATGGAAAAAGAAGTGCAATCTGATGTCAAAATTTTAAAAAATATATATATTTAGAATCTAAAAAAAAATTTCACAAATCACTAGTTTGCATCATCTTCAAATTCCTCATGGTTTAGCTGCTATAGGTGCCTGCAAGTGAACATTTAGTTAAAAAAATTAGTTTAATGTTCAGTTTGGCCAAAAATTGTTAACCAATATTGTGGGATCACCTAGAAGAATTTCACAACAAATTCACTTCCTTTGTATCCTTGCACCAATAGATTGACAAGGTTCATCTAAAGTAGGCTCAACACTACTCTAATGGCACAACCGTTGGCATCACAATCCACCTGAAACACCTTGTTGAAATCTGGGAGGGCTAGAACAAGTTGCTCTATCACCTTATGCTTCAATAGTTCAAAAATTTTTGCTGCTCTAGTGCTCCACTTTAATTATTTTCTATCCCCTCTCATTGTTTCAGTCAGGGGTCCACAAATACTACTGAAGTTTCTAATGAACTTTCTATAAAAACTAGCCAAACCATGGAAAGATCTCACCTCGGTAGCAATTCTTGGGGTAGGCCATTCTAGAATAGCCTTCACCTTCTCTGGGTCCATCTTGAGACCTTCTGCTGAGACAACAAACCCCAAGTACACTAACTCCCTCTTCACAAAACTGCACTTCTTCAGATTAATCAATAGTTTCTCTTCTCTTAACTTCTCAAAGGCTCTCTGAATATGCATCAGATGCTCATCCAACGTCTTACTGAAAATCAAAATATCATCTAAATACACAATAACAAAAATTCCCAGAAATTCTTTTAGTACCTCATTCATGAGCCACATGAATGTGTTTGGTGCATTGGTTAGCCCAAAAGGCATGACTAACAACTCGTACAGGCCCTCTTTGGTCTTGAAGGCAGTCTTCCATTCATCTCCCTCTCGAATCTGGATCTGGTGATATCCACTCTCCAGATCAATCTTTGTGAAGTACTAAACTCCACTCAAATAGTCCATCAGGTCATCCATCCTTGGCAGGGGAAATCTATACTTGATTGTTATCTTGTTTATGGCTCTGGAATCTTTACACATCCTCCACTCCCCATCCTTCTTTGGTGCTAGTACTGCAGGTACTGCACATGGACTCAAACTCTCCCATATCAAACCCTTTCTCAACAACTCTTGAAATTCTCTATTCAATTCCTCATTTTCTGTTGGAGTCATTCTATGAGCTACCTTATTTGGCAAACTGGCTCCAAGAATCAAGTCAATTTGATGACTAATCTTCCTTATTGGTGGTAAACCCTCAGGTACATTATCAGAAACCGATGAGGGCGCAACCTGAGACTTAGAAAGTAACCCACAAACAAGAGAATAATTTTATTATTTAGAAAATGGAACTTCTTACATGCAGAGGATCTCAAATCCCCAAGTTCTACAACACATGCAAGTTACAAAAAGCTACAGAATAACCCTTTCGCAATATGCAAACTTGTCCCCAAAAGGTTACCCAACAAACTTAGAAACCCACCCATAAATACAACTCCTCTTTAGTTTGGAGCCAAATCAACATTAAAATTTGAGTTTAGGCAGTTTGGCGCTGAAAATTACAATTTGAAGTTCAAATTTCAAAAGAATATTTGCAATTGCATCTTCTAGAAAGTGCGCCAACTTCCCGGGGCCATAACTTTTGATCTAGGGCTCCTATTCACGAACTGTTTAAACCGTTGGAAAGGTCTCGAAGTCAAGAATGTGCTTGAAAATTGCAATGCCAATTTCGGCAAGTTTCAAGGCCATTCTAGAAGCTCTAAGTGCCTCAAATCCCACTCGGAAGATTTTCAGGTGCAAATCTGGGAAACTAGAACTGCAATATCTTTCAACCCATGAATAGAAAATAAAAACCATAAATTGGGAATTTCATTATGACAAAAAGAGTATCCAAAAATGTAAAAATATCTAAAAACTAAGAAACTTGAAATTTAACTATTTTTTGGTGATGCAAGATTGCCCTTACACCACTGGATGCTCCTACATCAGACACCCAGGGTAATTTGAGAAGTGACCCCATCACATCTCAGATGGTTGAGGAAACCGAACCAGTCAACTGCTGCCTTAGATAGCTAGGATGAATCTTCCACAGGCCTTCCTCTCCATTTCACCAGATATTCTTCATAGTGCCTGTTTCTGGTACTCCTTCCCACATGACTATCCAAGATTGCTTCAATATCCCCCCTTTCTGAAGTAGGTGCTAGAATCTCATACTTCCCCACTACTGGTGCTTCCTCCGTTCCACCTTCATGATACTCTATCAAATCTAAAATGTTGAACACGGGGGAAATGTTGAGTCCATCAGGCAACTCTACCTCATATGCATTTCCTAAATCATGCTTCTTCAAAATCTTATAGGGACCGAATTTCTTCATCTTCAATTTATTATAGGTTTCCACAGGAAACCTTTCTTTCCTCAAGTGGACTATTACTTCATCACCAATCTGAAACTCCTTATACCTCCTCTTCTGATCTACCTTAGCCTTATACTGCATATTCATCTTGTTAATATGTTCTCTTACCTTCTCATGTATATCCTTGATGTGTTCTTCAAAATCTTCGGCTTCAACACTTATTTTCTTCTCTTGGTCCATCTTCCTCAATTTTGGAGTTGTTCTAGGACTACCTCCATACACAATCTAGAACAGTGATCTACCAGTGCTTCTATTGAAAGAATTGTTGTAAGAAAATTCTGCCTAGGGTAAGATCCAGTCCCATCCCTTGGGTTTATCTCCTACCAAACATCTCAGTAGGTCACCTAAACTACTGTTAACAACTTGTGTCTACCCATCTGTTTGTGGATGGTGTGCAGAACTGAACTTCAACTCTATCTTCAGCTTCTTCCACAAGATCCTCCAAAAGTATCCCACAAATTTGGTGTCACGATCTGAAACAATACTCTTTGGCAGACCATGTAGCCTCACCACCTCTTTGAAGAACAAGTTAGCAATGTGGACTGCATCATGGGTCTTCTGACATGGAATGAAATGTTTCATCTTCAAAAACCTATCAACCACCATAAAGACTGAATCATTCCCTCGCTGTGTCCTTGGAAAACCAAGAACAAAGTCCATACTTATATCCTCCCATGGCCTCTCGAGTACAAGTAAGGGCTGATATAAGCCTGTATTCTTGCTCACTCTTTTAGCCATCTGACATACCCTACAACTTTGTACAAACTTCTTCACATCCTTTGAAAACTAAGGCCCATAATAATGTTCACTGATCATGGAAATGGTCTTATCTCGACCAAAATGTTCTGCCATTCTTCCACTATGCTTCTCCTTTATCAGGTTCTCCCTCATGGAACTCCTCAGGATACACAATTGACTTCCCTTAAATAACATGCCATCCTGGATTATGAAATCCAGCCACCTTGTCCTGTCCACTGTAACAGGTTCCTTGCAAGCTTTCCAAGCCTCTACAAAATCAAGGTCTTTTGCATACAATGTCTTGAGTTCATTGAAGCCAACCGCTTCAATCTACATCTTTGTCATCAGTGTATGTCTCCTACTTAAGGCATCTGCAACCCTATTTGACTTCCCACTCCTATGTTTCAAAACAAAGGTATAACTCTACAAAAAATCTACCCATTTTATATGCCTCTGATTTAATTTTCCTTGACTATTTAGGTACTGCAAGGCCTGATGATCAGTATACAGAACAAATTCCTTCGGCAACAAATAATGTCTTCATTTCTTTAATGCTTGAAGTATTGCATAAAATTCTTGATCATATACAAAATACTTACTCTTGGCATCATTTAACTTTTCACTGAAATAGGCAATGGGATTACCTTCTTGGCTCAATACTGCTCCAATGGCACAACCACTGGCATCACAATATACCTGAAATACCTTGTTGAAATATGGGAGAGCTAGAATAGGTTGCTCTGTCACCTTCTGCTTCAATAGTTCAAAACTTTTTGCTACTCCAGTGCTCCACTTGAATTCTTTTCTATCCCCTCTCATTGTTTCAGTCAGGGGTCCACAAATACTACTGAAGATTCTAATGAACTTTCTATAAAAACTAGCCAAACCATGGAAAGATCTCACCTCGGTAGTAGTTCTTGGGGTAGGCCTTTCCAGAATAGCCTTCACCTTCTCTAGGTCCATCTTGAGACCTTCTGCTGAGACAACAAACCCCAAGTACACTAACTCCCTCTTCAAAAAACTGTACTTCTTCGATTAATCAACAATTTCTCTTCTCTTAACTTCTCAAAGGCCCTCCAAATATGCATCAGATGCTCATCCAACGTCTTACTAAAAATAAAAATATCATCTAAATACACAATAACAAAACTTCCTAGAAATTCTTTTAGTACCTCGTTCATGAGCTGCATGAATGTGCTCGGTGCATTGGTTAGCCCAAAAGGCATGACTAACCACTCGTACAGGCCCTCTTTGGTCTTGAAGGTAGTCTTCCATTCATCTCCCTCTTGAATTCGGATCTAGTGATATCCATGCTTTAGATTAATCTTTGTGAAGTACTGAGCTCCACTCAAATAGTCCATCAGATCATCCATCCTTGGTAGGGGAAATCTGTACTTAATTGTTATCTTGTTTATGGCTTGGGAATCTGTACACATCCTCCACTCCCCATCCTTCTTTGGTGCTAGTACTACAGGTACTGTACATAGACTCAAACTCTCTTGTATCAAACCATTTCTCAACAACTCTTGAACTTGTTTGTTCAACTCCTCATTTTCTGCTGGAGTCATTCTATGAGCTGCCTTATTCAGCAAACTGGCTCCAAGAATCAAGTCAATTTGATGACTGATCTTCCTTATTGGTGGTAAACCCTAAGGTACATTATCAGAAACAATATCTTGAAACTCATCCAACATCCCAGAAACTTCTTCTAGAACCTTCTCACTATCCTCCTTACTCTAGGAATCAATGCATAACACACACGCTTCTGCTTCATACCTTCTAAAAATTTTCTTCCATCTACATAACAAATTCTAGCACTACTGCATACCTTCTCTTCGATCTCCTTCAGGGGTTTCAACTTGTGACAAACCCCATCCTTTGTCAAAGAATAAGTGTTTGCATGACCATCATGTATAGCTCACCTATCGAACTGCCACGGCCTCCCCAATAACATGTGACATGCATCCATGGGGATGATATCATAGAGTACCTCATCATGGTAGCTCCCGATCTTGAACTTTACTAGGAACTAATCATTGACCAAAACTTTATGGTCTTTCTGCAACTAGGCAATCCGATACGGATGCGGGTGCCTTTCCCTCTTCAACTTCAACTTTGTGACCATCTCCTCTGAAACTAGATTATTAGTGCTCCCACCATCAATAATGACATCACAATATTTTCCTTCACACTTGCACCTTGTGTGAAATAGATTCTTCCTCTATTCTAGTTCATTTTCTTCAGTCACTAGGGCTTTCCTAATCACTAGGGTTTCTCCCCTTTCAGTATCATCTGAATGTTCAGATTGGGCCTCCTCATCTACATGCGCAACCCTTCGATGACCTTCTGGCCTTTTGTCTGCCCTTCCTTGGTGTTGTGGACATTCATAGGCTCGATGCCCTTCTTCACCATACTAAAAACACATTCCTCTAAAACCACCTCTTCCAGATCCTGGTCCATATCTCCCTCGTCCTCTACCTCTTTGATCACCACTATTTTGATCACGAGGGCGATAGCAGTTGTCATTTTTTTGGCTTCGGCTGGTACCCACATCTTCACGTTTCTTTTCATCATCATTTCAACTTCCTGAAGGTTTTTCATTGCCCCTTCTGCTTTGACCTCCTCGTTCTTTTTGCTTTCCATCAAATCTTTTGTTCAGCTTCTCTTCCACCTTCAAAGCAAACTGATACACATCCTCAATGGTGGTCATTCTGACTACGCTTAACTCCTCCTGAATGCTCGGTCGTAACCCATTAATATATTGAGCTACCTTCTCCTTATTGGCCTCTGTGTGACCCGTTCTGATGATTATCTTGTGAAAATATTCAGTATATTCTTTCACAGATCTACTTCCTTGCTTCAACCCTTGTAATTTCTTCAATAGATCTAACTCGTAGTCCACTGGTATTAACTGCTTCTTTAGTTTCTCTACCATGCGATCCCATATGGTGATCTTGACTTTTCCTCTTCAATTTCTTTCTAACTTGACCTCTTTCCACCAAATACTGGCATGTCCCTTCAGCTTCATTTTCGCAAACTTAACCCGATCTGGGTCCTCTATTTCCTCATACTCAAAATATTCTTATAGCTAGTTGATCTAGTTGATCAACTCTTCTGGGTTTAGACTTCCAGAATAACTAGGGAATTCTACTCTGGGCCTTTTCTCGATCTTTGAAATGGCCCTTATTAGCCACATTTGGTCTTCATCAATTGTTTCTTCTTCCTCTTCTACATCTGTACCTTCTTCCTCTCCTTCATCCTCACTTTCCTCCCTCGGGTTTAACCCTCTTCTCAGCTGCTCTTGTAACGCATCAATCTGTCTCTGGAGGGCTGCCAGTGCATCTCTTCCACCAGCATTTCTGCTGCCTCGACCACCTCTGGCACCACCGCACCTACCAAGCATCACTCTTGGAGGCATCTTTCTTGACCTCGACCCACAACCACGGTCCTGGTGCAAACTGTCTCACGATCTGCGATCTATCCACATGCTCAAGGAAACCTGCTCTGATACCACTTGATGAGGGCAGAGCCTGAGACTTAGAAAGTAACCCAAAAATAAGAGAATAATTTTATTATTTAGAAAATGTAACTTCTTACATGCAGAGGATCTCAAATCTCCAAGTTCAACAACACATGCAAGTTACAAAAAGCTACAGAATAACCATTTCGCAATATGCAAACTTGTCCCAAAAATGTTACCCAACAAACTTAGAAACTTGCCCATAAATAGATCTCCTCTTTAGTTTGGAGCCAAAACAACATTAAATTTTGATTTTAGGTGGTTTGGCACTAAAAATTACAACTTGAAGTTCAAATTTCAAAAGAACATTTGCAATTGCATCTTCTAGAAAGTGCACCAACTTCCCGGGGCCATTACTTTTGATCCGGGCCTCTGATTCGCAAACCGTTTGAACCGTTGGAAAGGTCTCAAAGTCAAGAACACACTTGAAATCCACTATGCCAATTTGGGCCATTTTGGAAGCTCTAAGTGTCTCAAATCCCACTCGAAAGATTTTCAGGTGCAAATCTAGGAAACTAAAACTACAATATCTTTCAACCCAGGAATAGAAAATAAAAACCATAAATTGATAATTTCATTATGAAAAAAAGGGTATCCAAAAATGTAAAAACATCTAAAAACTGATAAACTTAAAATTTAACTATTTTTGGGTGATGCAAGATTGCCCTTACACCACTGGATGCTCCTGCATCAGAAACAATATCATGAAACTCATCCAACATCCCAGAAACTTCTTTTGGAATATTTTCACTATCCTCCTTACTCACTCTAGGAATCAATGCATAACACACACACTCTTGCTTCATACCTTCTAAAAAGTTTCTTTCATCTACATAACAAATTCTAGCACTATTGCATACCTTTTCTTGGGTCTCTTTCTGGGGTTTCAACTTGTGACAAACCCCATTCTTTGTTAAGGAATAAGTGTTTGCATGGCCATCATGTATAGCTCACCTATCGAACTGCTAGGGCCTCCCCAACAACATGTGACATGCATCCATGGGGATGATATCACAGAGTACCTCATCATGGTAGCTCCTGATCTTGAACTTTACTAGGCCCTGCTCATTGACCAAAACTTTGTGGTCTTTCTACAACTAGGCAATCCGATACAGATGTGAGTGTCTTTCCCTCTTTAGCTTTAACTTTGTGACTATCTCCTCTGACACCAGATTATCAGTGCTCCCACCATCAATAATGACATCACAACATTTTCCTTCACACTTACACCTTGTGCAAAACAGATTCTTCCTTTGTTCTAGTTCCTTTTCCTTAGTCACCAGGGCTCTCCTAATCATTAGGGCTTCTCCCCTTTTACCATCATCTAAATGTTGAGATTGGGCCTCCTCATCTGCATGTGCAACCCTTCCACAACCTTCTGGCCTTTTGTCTGCCCTTCCTTTGTGTTGTGGACATTCATAGGCTCGATGCCCTTCTTCACCACATTGGAAACACGTTCCTCTGAAACCACCTCTTCCAGATCCTTATCCATATCTCCCTCGTCCTCTACCTCTTTGATCACCACTGTTTTGATCACGAGGGTGGTAGAAGTTGTCACTCCTTTGGCTTCGGTTGGTACCCACATCTTCACTTTTCTTTTCATCATCATTTAAGTTTCTTGAAGGTCTTCCACTGCCCCTTCTGCTTTGACCTCCTTGTCCTTTTTGCTTGCCATCAAATCTTTTTGTTCAACTTCTCTTCCACCTTTAGAGCAAACTGATACACATCCTCAATGGTGGTTATTCTAACTAGGCTTAACTCCTCATGAATGCTCGTTCATAACCCATTAAGATATCAGGCTACCTTCTCCTTATTGGCCTCTATGTGACCCATTCTGATGATTATCTTGTGAAAATATTGAGTATATTCTTTCACAGATCTGCTTTCTTGCTTCAACCCTTGCAATTTTTTTAGCAGATCTAACTCGTAGTCCACTAGTATGAACTGCTTCTTCAATTTCTCTACCATGCAATCCCATCTAGTGATATTTTCTTTTCCTATTTGATTTCTTTCCAATTGGACCTCTTTCCACCAAATATTGGCATGTCCCTTCAGCTTCATTTTCACAAACTTAACCTGATCTAGGCCCTCTATTTCCTCATACTCAAAATATTCTTCTAGCTCGTTGATCTAGTCGATCAACTCTTCCACCAGCATTTCTGGCACCTCAACCACCTATGGTACCACCATTCCTACCAGTCATCACTCTTGGAGGCATATTTCTTGACTTTGACCCACAACCACGGTCTTGGTGCGAACTGCCTCACGATTTGTCCACACGCTCAAGAAAACCTTGCTCTTATACCACTTGATGAGAACGTAGTCCGAGACATAGAAAATAACCCACAAACAAGAGATTAATTTTATTATTCAGAAAATGGAGCTTCTTACATGCAGAGGATCTCAAATCCCCAATTTTTATAACACATGCAAGTTACAGAAAGCTACAAAATAGCCCTTTCCCAATATGCGAGCTTGTCCCCAAAAAGCTACCCACAAATTAGAAACCCACCCAGAAATAGAGCTCCTCATTAGTTTGAAGCCAAAACAACATTAAAATTTAAGTTTTGGCGGTTTGGTACCGAAAATTACAACCTAAAGTTCAAATTTTAAAAGAACATTTGCAATTGTATCTTCCAGAAAGTGCGCCAACTTCCCGGGGCCATAACTTTTGATCTGGGACTCCGATTCGTGAACCTGATGAGGGCGCAACCCGAGACTTAGAAAATAACCCAAAAATAAGAGAATAATTTTATTATTCAGAAAGTGGAGCTTCTTACATGCAAAGGATCTCAAATCCCCAAGTTCTACAACACATGCAAGTTACAGAAAGCTACAAAATAACCCTTTCGCAATATGGGAGCTTGTCCCCAAAAAGTTACCCAAAAAATTAAAAACCCGCCCATAAATAGAACTCCTATTTAGTTTGGAGCCAAAACAAAATTCAAATTTGAGTTGAGGCGGTTTGGCACTGAAAAATTACAACTTGAAGTTCAAATTTCAAAAGAACATTTGCAATTGTATCTTCTAGAAAGTGTGCCAACTTCCCAGGGTCATAACTTTTGATCTAGGACTCTGTTTGTGAACCATTTGAACCGTTGGAAAGGTCTCGAAGTCAAGAACGCACTCAAAATATGCTATGCCAATTTTGGAAAGTTTTAGGGCCTATTCGGGAACTCTAAGTGCCTCAAATCTAACTCAAAAGATTTTCAGGTGCAAATCTGGGAAACTAAAACTATAATATCTTTCAACCCAGGAATAGAAAATAAAAACCGTAAATTGAGAATTTCATTATAACAAAAAGGGTATCCAAAAATATGAAAACATCTGAACACTGAGAAACTTAAAATTTAACTATTTTTGGGTGATGCAAGATTGCCCTTACACCACTGGATGCTCCTGCATCAGACACCCAAGGTAATTTGAGAAGTGACCCTGTCACTTCTCAGATGGTAGAGGAAAACCCAAATGGTCGACCTTTTCCTTAGGCAACCAAGATGAATTTTCAATAGGCCTTCCTTTCTATTTCACCAGATATACTTCATACTGTCTGTTCCTGGTACTCCTTCCCACACGACTATCTAGGATTTCTTCAATCTCCTCCTTTTCTGAAGTAGGTGCTAGAATCCCACACTGTTCCATTGTTAGTTCTTTCTCTGCACCACCTTCATGATACTCTGTCAAATCTGAAATGTTGAACACAGGGGAAATGTTGAATCCATCTGACAACTCTACCTCATATGCATTCCCTAAATCATGCATCTTCAAAATTTTACAGGGTACAAACTTCTTCATCTTCAATTTATTATATGTTCCTACTAGAAACCTTTCTTTCTTCAAGTGGACCATCACTTCATCACCAATTTCAAACTCTTTATACCTCCTCTTCTGATCTGCCTTAGCCTTATACTACATATTCATCTTGTTAATATGTTCTCTTACCTTGTCATGTATATCATTGATGTGTTCTACAAAATCTTAGGCTTCAACACTTATTTTCTTCTCTTGGTCCATCTTCCTCAATTCTGGAGTTGTTCTGGGGCTACCTCCATACACAATTTGGAATGGTGATCTACCAGTGCTTCTGTTGACAAAATTGTTGTAAGAAAATTCTGCATGGGGTAAGATCAAGTCCCATCCCTTGGGTTTATCTCCTACCAAACATCTTAGTAGGTTACCTTGACTCCTATTAACAACCTCTGTCTTCCCATCTATTTGTGGATGGTGTGCAGAACTGAACTTCAACTCTGTCTTCAACTTCTTCCACAAGGTCCTCCAAAAGTACCCCACAAATTTGGTGTCATGATCTAAAACAATACTCTTTGGTAGACCATATAGCCTCACCACCTCTTTGAAGAATAAGTCAACAATGTGGACTGCATCATGGGTCTTCTGACATGGAATGAAATGTGCCATCTTTGAAAACCTATCAACAACCACAAAGACTGAATCATACCCTCGTTGTGTCCTTGGAAAACCGAGAACAAAGTACATACTTATATCCTCCCATGGCCTCTCTAGTATAGGTAAGGGCTGATATAAGCCTGTATTCTGGCTCACTCCTTTATCCATCTGACATACCTTGCAACTTTGTACAAACTTCTTCACATCCTATAACAACTGAGGCCAATAATAATGCTCACTGATAATAGCAATGGTCTTATCCCGACCAAAATGTCCTGCCATTCCTCTACTGTGCTTCTCCTTTATCAGGTTCTCCCTCATAGAACTCCTTAGGATACACAATTGACTTTTGTTAAATAACATGCAATCCTGGATTATGAAATCCAGCCACCTTGTCATATCCACTGTAACAGGTTCCTTGCAAGCTTTCCATGCCTCTGCGATATCAGGATCTTCTGCGTACAATGTCTTAAGTTCATTGAACCCAACCACTTCAATCTGTATCTTTGTCATCAATGTATGCCTCCTGCTTAAGGAATCAGCAACCCTATTTGACTTCCCACTCCTATGTTTCAAAACAAAGGTATAACTCTACAAAAAATCTACCCATTTCATATCCCTCTGATTTAATTTTCCCTAACTATTTAGCTACTACAAGGCCCGATGATCAGTATATAGAACAAATTCCTTTAGCAACAAATAATTTCTCCATTTCTTTAATGCTTGAACTATCGCATAAAATTCTTGATCATATATAGAATACTATCCCTTGGCATCATTTAACTTTTCACTAAAATAGGAAATGGGCTTACCTTCTTGGCTCAACACTGCTCCAATGGCACAACCACTGGCATCACAATCCATCTGAAACACCTTGTTGAAATATGGGAGGGCTAGAATAGGTTGCTCTGTCACTTTCTACTTCAACAGTTCAAAACTTTTTTCCGCTTCACTACTCCACTTGAATTCTTTTCTATCCCCTCTCATTGTTTCAGTTAGGGGTCCACAAATACTACTGAAGTTTCTAATGAACTTTCTATAAAAACTAGCCAAACCATGGAAAGATCTCACCTCGGTAGCAGTTCTTGGGGTAGGCCATTCCAGAATAGCCTTCACCTTCTCTAGGTCCATCTTGAGACCTTCTGCCGAGATAACAAACCCCAAGTACACTAACTCCCTCTTCACAAAACTGCACTTCTTCAGATTAATCAACAGTTTCTCTTCTCTAAACTTCTCAAAGGCTCTCTGAATATGCATCAGATGCTCATCCAATGTCTTACTGAAAATCAAAATACCATCTAAATACACAATAACAAAACTTCCCAGAAATTATTTTAGTACTTCGTTCATGAGCAGCATGAATGTGCTCGGTGCATTGGTTAGCCCAAAAGGCATGACTAACCACTCGTACAGGCCCTCTTTGGTCTTGAAGGTAGTCTTCCATTCATCTCCCTCTCGAATCCAGATCTGGTGATATCCACTTTTCAGATCAATCTTTGTGAAGTACTGAGCTCCACTCAAACAGTCCATTAGGTTATCCATCCTTGGCAGGGGAAATATCTACTTGATTGTTATCTTTTTTATGGCTTGGGAATCTGTACACATCATCCACTCCCCATCCTTCTTTGGTGCTAGTACTATAGGTACTGCACATTGACTCAAACTCTCTCGTATCAAACCCTTTCTCAACAACTCTTGCACTTGTTTGTTCAACTCCCCATTTTCTGCTAGAGTCATTGTATGAGCTACCTTATTTGGCAAACTGGCTCCAGGAATCAAGTCAATCTAATGACTAATCTTCCTTATTGGTGGTAAACCCTCAGGTACATTATCAGAAACAATATCCTGAAACTCATCCAACATCCTAGAAACTTCTTCTGGAACATTCTCACTATCCTCCTTACTCACTCTAGGAATCAATGCATAACACACACGTTCATGCTTCATACCTTTTAAAAAATTTCTTCCATCTACATAACAAATTCTAGCACTACTCAATACCTTTTCTTTAGTCTTCTTCAGGGGTTTCAACTTGTGATGAACGCCATCCTTTGTCAAAGAATAAGTGTTTGCATGGCCATCATGTATAGCTCACCTATCGAACTACCATGCCCTCCCCAACAACATGTTACATGCATCCATTCAGATGATATCACAGAGTACCTCATCATGGTAGCTCCCGATCTTGAACTTTACTAGGCATTGATCATTTGCAAAAACTTTGTAGTCTTTCTGCAACCAGGCAATCCGATACGGATGCGGGTGCCTTTCCCTCTTTAGCTTCAATTTTGTGACCATCTCTTCTGACACTAGATTATCAGTGTTCCTACCATCAATAATGACATCACAACATTTTCCTTCACACTTTCACCTTGTGCAAAAATATTCTTCCTCTATTCTGGTTTCTTTTCCTCAGTCACCAAGGCTCTCCTAATCACTAGGGCTTCTCCCCTTTCAACATCATCTGAATGTTCAGATTGGACCTCCTCATCTACATGCACAACCATTCCACGACCTTCTGTCCTTCTGTCTCCCCTTCCTTGGTGTTGTGTACATTCGTAGGCTCGATGCCCTTCTTCACCACACTAGCAACATGTTCCTTTGAAACCACCTCTTCTAGATCCTTGTCCATATCTCCCTTGTCCTCTACCTCTTTGATCACCACTGTTTTGATCAGGAGGGTGGTAGAAGTTGTCATTCCTTTGGCTTCAGCTAGCACCCACATCTTCACTTTTATTTTCATCATCATTTCGGCTTTCTGGAGGTTTTCCACTGCCCCTTCTATTTTGACCTTCTCGTCCTTTTTGCTTGCCATCAAAATCTTTTGTTCAGCTTCTCTTCCACCTTCAGAGCAAACTGTTACAAATCCTCAATGGTAGTCATTCTGACTAGGCTTAACTCCTCCTAAATGCTTGGTCGTAACCCATTAAGATATTGGGCTACCTTCTCCTTATTGGCCTTTGTGTGGCCCATTTTTATGATTATCTTGTGAAATTCTTCAGTATATTCTTTCATAGATCTGCTTCCTTGCTTCAACCCTTGCAATTTCTTCAGTAGATCTAACTCATAGTCCACTAGTATGAACTACTTCTTCAATTTCTCTACCATGCGATCCCATCTGGTGATATTTCCTTTTCCTCTTCGATTTCTATCCAACTGGACCTCTTTGCACCAAATATTGGAATGGCCCTTCAACTTCATTTTCACAAACTTAACCCGATCTACTTCCTTTATTTCTTCATACTCAAAATATTCTTCTAGCTCGTTGATCCAGTCAATCAACTCTTCCAGGTTTAGACTTCCAAAATAACTGGGGACTTGTGCTCTGGGTCTTTTCCCAATCTTCAAAATAGCCCTTATTAGCCGCATTTGGTTTTGATCAATTGCTTCTTCTTCCTCTTCTACATTTGAACCTTCTTCCTCTCCTTCATCCTCACTTTCCTCCCTCAGGTTTAACCCTCATCTCAACTACTCTTGTAACACGTCAATCTGTCTCTAAAGGGCTTCCAGTGCATCTCTTCCACCAACATTTATGCTGCCTCGACAACCTCTGGCACCACCATGCCTACTAGACATCACTCTTGGAGGCATATTTCTTGACCTCGACCCACAACCATGGTCCTGGTGTGAACTGCCTCACGATCGGCGATCTGTCCACACACTCAAGAAAACCTGGCTCTGATACCACTTGATGAGGGAACAACCCAAGACTTAGAAAATAACCCAAAAATAAGAGAATGATTTTATTATTCAAAAAGTGGAGCTTCTTACATGCAGAGGATCTCAAATCCCCAAGTTCTACAACACATGCAAGTTACAGAAAGCTACAAAATAACCCTTTCGCAATATGCGAGCTTGTCCCCAAAAAGTTAGCCAAAAAATTAGAAACCTGCCCATAAATAGAGCTCCTCTTTAGTTTGGAGCCAAAAAAATATTCAAATTTGAGTTTAGACGGTTTTGCACCAAAAAATTACAACTTGAAGTTCAAATTTCAAAAGAACATTTGCAATTGTATCTTTTAGAAAGTGCGCCAACTTCCTGGGGTCATAACTTTTGATCTGGGACATCGATTTGCGAACCGTTTGAACCATTGGAAAGGTCTTGAAGTCAAAAACGTGCTCAAAATCTGCCACACTAATTTCAGCAAGTTTCAGGGCCGATCTGGGAACTCTAAGTGCCTCAAATCTAACTCAGAAGATTTTCAAGTGCAAATTTGCGAAACTAAAATTGCAATATCTTTCAACCCATGAATAGAAAATAAAAACCATAAATTGGGAATGTCATTATGACGAAAAGGGTATCCAAAAATGTAAAAATATCTAAAAACTGAAAAACTTGAAATTTAGCTATTTTTGGGTGATGCAAGATTGCCCTTACACCACTAGATGCTCCTGCATCAGAACCGTTTGAACCGTTAGAAAGTTCTTGAAGTCAATAATGCGCTTGAAATTAGTTACGCTGATTTCGGCAAGTTTCGGGCTGTTTTGGGAACTCTAAGTGCCTCAAATCTAACTCGAAAGATTTTCAGGTGCAAACATGGGAAACTAAAACTGCAATATCTTTCAACCTAGGAATAGAAAATAAAAACTGTAAATTGAGAATTTCATTATGACGAAAAGGGTATCCAAAAATGTAAAAACATCTAAAAATCAAGAAAATTGAAATTTAACTATTTTTGGGTGATGCAAGATTGCCCTTACACCACTGGATGCTCCTGCATCACACATACAAGTAAATCTATAACAGGTCATTCACATCCCAATCTTGTTCATCATATGTAGAAGGAAGTTACCTAGCCAAAGGGTTAACACATTTTCTACTAGGAGCATCACCAGGTTCACCATGTGGTGAGTCACACTTTATAGGAGGATCATCATAGTTGTTATCATTTAAGCTCATGGAAGAGGAAAACAATAAGTTCAGCTCATTATGTACTTCTTCATCAATCTTAGCAATATCATTATCATCATCCAAGTTAATCATAATAGGAGGCCTAATGAAAATATCCATTCAAGTTTCTTGTTGTTGTAGTTGCAAAGGTGGAGAATTACCATGCTTTGTCTCAATTAGTATTTGATCTTGATTTTCAATTTTATTCTCTTCACTTAACTTACAAGCAATAACATGACATCTATTCCTATGCTCTTTAGTATTTTTTTTCCTTCTTGCATGATTTTCAAGTTATGATTTTGTCAGAGTGGGTTTATCAATCATAGGTTTCTTTTCTTCCCGCAAGAGGGGAATGGAAGGAACCATGGAAGATTATTCAACAACTTTATCTATAGCTTTATAAAATTGTTTGATCTTAGGTAGCACAATGAGACTTATATGGTTATCTCTTCATCTTTTATAAGAAATAGGTGCAAGATTTTTCATGGGTTGGTATAGGTTACTTGAAAGGGCTTATGGTTCAATCATGGTTTCATCAATGATAGGAGGCTCAATCATGGGTCAAGGCATGTTGCTAAGGGACAACTCTGCTATGGTTTTTTCCTTAAATTCTTGATAATATTTGAAAAATAAGTCCTCACAAGGCTTAAGAGGTTCCATGGGTTCGGGCGAAAATAAATACAATGAGAAATTCCTACAAGAAGACACAAGATTAAAACCACTATGATGCATAGTAAAGATGTTATTTCTAAATGGGAAATTTAAGCATTTATGCACTATTGAAAGGATGGAATCCATCAAGCGTAGCCTTAGATAACCAAGCTTCATATAGAATTGGTCTGATGATGGGATGATGGAGAATTAGACATTTAATTATTTTGGTCCTACTTTTAATGGGAGAGTGATCGAACCTATCGTAGGGAAAGACAAACCATTATTCTTTTGATCCATGCATTCAGTTGTTCATAAGAATCTTGATAAAGTTCTTGCACAAATAATAATTCATCAGTGATCACATTCTCTACACAAACAAGATCAATTAATATCCCATTAGTAGGCTTGTCATTGATTCTTTCAGCAATGTAAAGAGGACCATCAAGTGCATGTTTAATTATATCATTTTTTTGAAAAATAAATGTTCATAGACAAGTTACTTTCACCCTTATGAGGTTTAACATCAATGAATGGGGTATGTGCAGGATCATCATGGAAAAAACTGGCCCTTAAGTGGCAAAAAAATCAGAAAAATCAGTGTTAGGCAACTTGACGTAAAAATTTGAATAAGTTATCTATATTATTTTTAAAATATGTAAGAATAGAATATGTAGAAAATTGAATTTATTTTCTAAACTACTAGGTTTATTTAAAAATAAATAAAATCTATTTGGTGAAAATTTGAAATTTCAATGCAGTTGTACTTAAATTTAAGGGAAAACATAAGAAGTAGGTGTTTGTCTGACCACCCTAACCATAATAAATTGATAATAATTTTTTATAATATTTAATATATAAGTAGAGGACTCATGTCCGAATGTGATGCATATTTTTTGTTATTTTTTCCAAGTAAATAATTAATTATGATTTTTTATTACAACTTTTAAAAAATATAAAAACTCATATGTCTGACCAGCTTAACATGGTCAAAACTTCATGATTTTTTATTTTTATTTTTAATCCTATAGTATGTGAAGCATAGAATGTGATGCATGTTTCAGATTCAAAAATGTGATGCCATTTGAAAGTTATAGATTTTTTCAATTAGCCTATTGATCAGGACTTTAGTCATAATTCTAATAGAAAATGAATAATAATTATTTATTAAATTCAAATTAAAGCATAATTTATATTGGTAGAAAGTTGATAATATCCTTTAAAAACTCTTTTTGTTTTATCAATTTTTGGTAAAAAAAATGTCGTCAGCCACATACCCTACAAATACCCATAATATTGTCACTTTTTGGCCCATCATGATCTTGCACATACCCAAAGTGACTAGAGTATGATATGATCCATTATTAACATCACTCATGGTATCATCATCGATGTTATCCTCATCCATGACAACATTCATCACATAATTCTTGGCATCATCATATTTTACAAAAGAGATTTTATGATTTAGCATGGGATTAGTAAAATTTGCAACAAAAAAAATTGGTGGTGAAACAAACTTGTTTCCTTGATCATTAACACCACAAATTTGGATGCGATTAGAATCAATCAAGTCTTGCAGAATATGTTTAAGACACTTGTAATGTTTTGTATTATGTTCATTTTATTAGTGATAATGGAAAAAGGAATTGGAATTATAGTTTAGAGGTCAAACCCTAGTGGTATCAATGTTTCTAATGTGAGGTAAGATAACTAAGTTTGTACTAATAAGTCGCAACATGATTGAATGAAGGGTATCAAGTAATGGGGTAAATTGTCTACTCCTTTCCATGAATTAATATGGATTTTCTTCTTTTATTGCATCCACTTGAGAGTCAGCATGTTAACTTGTTTGGGGTGGATTTATCTATAAAAATCTCTTATTTTGTTTCTTTAATGGTTGCAAATTTTATGGGGCATGAATTTAGAGTTCTTAGGATAGTTAGGAGTTTTTGCTTCATGATGACGAAACAAAATTTGAAAGTCACAAAGATTCATGCACAAATGTATAAATGAGATAAATTTCATCATCCAAAGCTTTTCTTGAATTTTGGTTTGTAAATTTTTCAATGAACATTCTTTGAAGATCAACATAGGGAATCCTAATGTTAATTTGTGAGTAAAGGAATTGGTATAGAGCTATAAAATCAGCGATCTTTTCATCATCCTTTTATTTACATTTCATTAAGCTAGCTAAGGTCATCTTGGGACCAATGTGTACTTGAAAGTGGTTGAGAAATGCTTCAACAAGCTCATTGAATGAGCTAATTGAGATATTTGGTAAAGAGGAAAACCATTCCAAGGTTGTATCTTTCAAAGACCTAGGGAAAAGTTTAGCAAGGAGCTTTTCTTCAAAAATAAATTCACTACATAAGGATGTGTATGCCGAGACATGGTTACTAGGTTCTCCTTTATTACCATATTTATCAAATCTAGGAATCTATACACCTTGTGGAATTTGTGCTCTCAATATCTCCAAGGATAATGGGGTTCATTTGACATATTGTGAAGGTTGTCCTATTTAATTTTGGTGTAATGTGGAGCTTTCTTGTTGGAGGGATGAAGCATTTTGCAATATTTCATTAAGGATGGAATCATTGGTTATGTTGTGAGATGGAGGTGAATAAGGTGGAGGTTTATATGGATTTGGAGGATAAGTGAATTATAAGTTTGTGAGGGGAGATGGATTAGGATATATGAGATTTGAATGCACAAAGCTAAAGGGATACCCAATGCGAATACCTAAGGTTGTATTGAAATTTCTAATTGGTTGTATGGTTGTAGTTGCATGTTGGTTGGTGTATGTAGGAATAGATGCCATTGTTGTAGGAGGAGGAATTTTACTACCACCTTGACTTTGAGTGTACCAAAATTTTTGAGTATAACTACTATTACAGGAACATGATTGACAATTATATGAGCTAGGCTACACAAAATTTCTATTCCTTGTTCATTATCAAGCATTCTCCTCATGTTATATATGATAGGAACTATAGTACCAACAATGTATTCATCACTCACAATATTTTGCAATTTTTCTAAGGCTTCATCAATTTGTTTTAGTTTCTCTTGAGGGAAATTAGTAACCATTATGTCAACATCAGTCACATTGGTTGTGGGTAACGCGGTCATGGGAAATGTGGTATCAAAGCTATGGTCCTTAATGGGTTAACTAGTATCAACACTATGAATGAAAGAGTTGGAAAACTCAAGATCCATGATGGATGTAGTAGTGTGGGATGGCATAAATCTCAAACTACCACTCACTAAAGGATTGATAATAAAACACTAAGTTGTGAAGCTCGTACAAGCTTCAACAAACCTAAGTGCACACAAAATAGAGAAAGGGCAATATGCAAATGGAATGAGCATGCAAAAGTATGAATCAAAATGCAAGTATGTAAAAATATTTTACAATTTTTTAGATTTGAAGAAAGATAATTTATTGATTATTCTATGCAAAAACTTGAAAATGATGTCATTTAATGCCAATTTTGATTTCAAACAATGCATCTGATTTGACCAATTGAACCTAATGTAAGAATGTACACATAATTTTTTTTAATTTTTGAAACTAAAACGTAGATTTAAAAGCAAAAAAAAAATGAGGAAAACAAAGACAAATTAGAACCTATAAATTTGAAATAGCACCTGTATAGGAACCTATTCACCTTAGGGAAAATGGGTCCTAGGTTAAGGTTTTGAAAAATCAAAGTTTGAATATTTGAGTTAATGTTTGATTTCCTAATTTCAAGTTGTAGATTATGGTTTTAATGAATTTTTTTTCTATATTTAGGTGTCCTAATGAAAATAAAATTAGTGAAAACTGATGAACAAAGTGACACTTTTTGAAATACAATTTTGATCAAATTTTTAATGTAATTGACTAAAAATACACTAATATGAAAGTAATATGTTTTTATTTTTTATTTTTTAGATTTTAAATAATAAAAACTGAAAATTGAAAAACCTAAATGAGATGAAAACTAATGCAATTTTAACAACTGCAAATGAATTGAAAACTAATGAAATTCCTAGATCTAGGGTTTTAATGAACTCCAATTTTAGAAATTAAGTGTATAATTTCGAGTTCACCACAATCAAACATAAACAATAGGGTTTTATCAAAATGGGGTGATGGAATATGTGATGCACCTATATTTCTAATTTAATTAGGAAAAAGAGATCCCTACATGTAATATTAACTTTCAACCTTTAGGTTTGTCAACCTTAATGGAGATCTTGTTGTTTTGTTGATGACCAGATGAGGTAAAATCTTCCTAAACAACACTTTGGGGAGAAAAACTAAAAATAGTAAATGAACTCATTTATGCAATGTGAAACTTGAATCATCAATTTAAAGCATAAAATAATCAGAAAAAATAAAAATTGGGTAGATGTGAGAAGGGTAAGACACCGTGCACCTATCACCAAAAGCTTTTGTTGAGTGTCCTATTGGGATAGATTCACCCTAGGATGAATGGGACTTGCTACAGGTTCCAAAATCTGACTTCACAATCCTCTACTCTTGGATCTACACTCCTGATTTCTCAAGATCTCACTATCAAAAATTTGGAACTAAATTCTACAAATAAGATTTTGTGTGTTGACAAATTTGATGACAACTTTGAAAACTTTGCAAAATTTCACTTTTGATCAATCTTCAATCCTTCTTCACCTACAAATCTGCACATACAAAGAAAGAGAAAATTTGTTTTTTTGGTCAATGGAGGTTTTCCTTGGTCAAGCCCTGTTTTGATAATTAAACCTTGAAATGAAATGAAACATGAATGAAAGGAATGATGAATGAAAAATTATATGTTACAACTTACCAAACCCTTGAATGGATATCCTTATAGGATTCATGTCTAACACATCTCTCTGAGGTCTTGATCTCTCATGAAATGTCTTGATTGGATTTCAATCTTGATGCTTGAATTTTGACTCAAGAATGCTTGAAACCTACATCATAAT
This sequence comes from Sequoia sempervirens, assembly GCA_007258455.2. Classification (NCBI taxonomy): domain Eukaryota; kingdom Viridiplantae; phylum Streptophyta; class Pinopsida; order Cupressales; family Cupressaceae; genus Sequoia; species Sequoia sempervirens. Next base: position 147,103,408 of record VDFB02168118.1, on the reverse strand, counting down.
GTTAGCTCCAAAAACATACATGAACACACATAACTTTGACATGATGATATGATATTTGATGCTACAATTAATGATTGATAAATCTTCTATCCAATGATCTTGTGAAAGTTTCATTAGTGCTAGATGTTTTGAATTGATAAAAATATTAGGTTTTTATATGTGTTTCCTTAATTACCTGACAATTAAACACCATAATCCAACCTTTGCAACTTGAATTTAGATCACTAAAATGTCTCCAAAAACATATTAAAATTTGGGTCCCAAAACTTGAGGGGGACCCTTTTTCCCTTGGTTGAATGGGTCATACGACCTAAATCTAGGACACTCAATTTTGAAGATGTTAAGTTAAATTTAGGAACTAATAAAATTTTGGTTCCTCTTTTAGAAAATGAAATTAATTAGGATTTTGAATGCATAATTGATGCAATTAAAGTCTTAATTAATTCCAATTAATTAAGGGGATGCAAACATAGTGTGAAAATGTAAAGGTGTACATTTTTCTACACTACAATTTCCTATCACTCTCCTAGTAGCCATCATTATGTTAGGTTCCATTACTTCTTCTATGACTATGATACAAATTTTGATCACTCCTTGCTTGGTATTTTTCACTCCTTTTTTGTCAACAACATGGGCTTACCTCCTTTCTTTTTTCCACATATCATTTTCTTTTTTCATGTTGTTGTCTATCTCTCGAGAATATTTCTCCTCAAACTTTATTCCTTTGTTCTAATATTTTGTTCATATTTTCTTCACATTTTAGTACAAATTGATACACTTCTTCCAATATTTTCATCCTTACTAAACTCAATTTTTCTTGTATTTTCATCTGAGGCCATTTATGTATTGTACCACTTTCTCCTTGCTAGCTTCACTATGACTAGTTATGATGATCATCCTATGGAAATAATCAGTGTAATCCTTCAATCTCCCCTCCTTTTTCCTTAAATTTTACAATCTCTTCAATATTTCCAACTCATAATCAACATGTATGAACTAATTATTTATTTTTTCGTCATCCTATCCTAATTTTTTATTCTTTTTTTCCTCTTCTATTTCTATCTAACTGAACTTATCTCCGCCAAAGGAAACTTGACCTTAAAAATTAGTTTTAGAAAATTGGACCCTTTCTAGATATTTGATTTCCTCCTACTCAATCAATTATCTAGGATTCAAATTACCATTGTAATAATAAACTTCAATTCTATGTCTCGGATATTTTGGATATGGTTTTCAACATTTTGATCTAGTCTAATTCATCTTCTTTTAGGGCTTATTCATTTAATTATGAGGCTTGAAATCCTCATTCATCATCATCTCTCTCATCCTCATTTCTAGGTTTTAGGATTTTATTCCTATCTCCTTCTACAACATCCAATAAAATCTTCATCATTCACATCAAATCCAAAACTTATTCCCTCCTTCCAACAATATTTTTCATACAAAGCATTCTCCTTGATGGCATATTTATTTTAGATCAAATGTAACTACCTCAAGTCAATGGTCTAACTACAAGGTAGCAACAGCCTCAAGTCAGTGATATGCTCACCCTAGGATATTTTGGAATGTATTCACTCCCAAATGACTCTAAACTATCTATTATAACACTTTATGCATTCATGGATGGAGGTTCTAGACATAATATTGTCCAACCATGTAGTTGAGAGTTAACATAGTGGAATTATCATAACAAAAGAGAGATTCACATTGACTCAAGAAATAAAATAACTATAAATATTCATTATCCTACCACAAGTATATTAAAAATTGGGTCACCTAGTGCTAAAATCTCATTACAATCTAACATGAAAATAACTCAAGACTCCAACCCTATGCTAGTGACTACCCAATAAAGTTAATCTTCTATAATATATTTGTTAACTCACTAAGTAGGTAGTTTCTTCTCAATGAATATAGAAAATTCTTTTATATTTTATCTTGGCCTTATAAATGGTCTATGTTAGCCACAAGGTGTCTCAACAACCAATATTCGATGAAATGTGTGAATTAACCTAATTCCCATTATAAAGCTCCAAGTTTTAATGGAATGTGTTATAGTCCCATTTGAATATTTCCCTAGTCTCGATATGACTTGTGAGAAGGTTTAGAAAAGTTTCACACACTTCACCTAAGGAACTCCATATTGTCTTCACTATACTATGATATTCCATTAGTGATATGCTCCTAGAAATTTATCCAAATGTCTTGAGATCTGAATATTTTGTGCATGAGTTGATGCAGGTGTCTTGTTCTCTATTATGAAAAAAAATGATGAAATATATTGAATTGCAATAAGATTCTTTGGGATGGTACCGTATCATAAGTTTCTAATGATATATGCCAACTATCTAGTTCATACATGTACAAACCCACATATATATACAAATATAGAAACATGTATGTATGCACATAATTACCTATATAAGTATATACATATAAGATATGTACATATATATGTATATACTTGTACATGTATATATCTAACAAAGGCTTCAAATTTATTATCTAAGCTTTCAATTTGATATTTTAGTGTTAAAATATACACTGAATATATACATGTATGTGTGTATATACACATACATACATACATTTTAGTGTTTCAATTAAAAAATTTATGGTTTCAAAATAGTTGTTTAGGGAACTTCAATTTGAAATTTTAGGGTTAAAAATATACAATTATATTTATGTTTATGGACATGTGTATGAAAATTTATATTTATGTTTATCGATATGTGTATGTATATTTATATTTATTTCTAAGGATTTGTGTACATGGACATGTGTGGATGTTTTTTTTATGCTTATGGATATCTATTGATATGTGCATATGAAAATTTATATATAGTATATATGTTTGTACATTTATATAAGGATACATACATACATATATCTGTTGTATAGTTTTGAACCCTAAAATATCAAATCAAAATATCCTAAACATTAATAAATTTAACATATACTTACCTATATGTATGTATGTATGTGTATATATTTTTATGTTTGTATATATGTGTATATATATATGTTTTGTTAAATGAATATGACAACTAAGAGCAGGGGTGAATCAATTATACATTAAAACATTAAAACCCTCATTAACACTCAAATCCTCATTAGTCTCTAACTCCTTATCAATTACAAACCCTTATTATGAATTAAAAAAATGTAAAATAATAAATTATAATTAAAACACATAAAAACAACAAATTTACTTCAAAAACCCAAGAAGGGAAAACCCATTGTGAGGATAAGCTCACTGATAGATGATTTGCAACACTGAATACAATAGGCTCGCTGCCAAGGGCTCATTTCTGAAAAGAATCAAGGGTTCACTACCAAAGGAACCATTGTCTAGAAGAAATAAGATAGAAGGGTTGGCTCAATGACAATTTGAATAGCTAACAATGCATCTCTCTTATGTTGAAGGTATAGTTTCATTGAAGCACAAACAACTCATTCAATAGACTAAAATGTAGGAACCTTTTGCTCACTACATCTAGGAGTCATACGAATTAAATCTCGCACTTAGGTATTCACACTTAATTATTTTTACATCTTTCACATCACACACGATCTTCTCTTTATCCACACAATAATTCACCTTGTATTTTTACCAACCATGACCTAAAAAAATCTCAATTGTGTCAGCTTTAAGGAAATGTATGCACCTTAACCATGCAACATAAAATAGGTTGGAACTAAAAAATTACACAATAAAAAGAAGTGAAGAAAATCCATGCCACTAATTAGTTGGGACCAAAATATATACCAACACATTTGTAAACACTTCCTCATACATCAATAATCCTCCATAATTAGTGATAGGACACCAGGTTGGCGAAATATACACTAACACTAACAAGCAACTCCTAACACACCTCTCCTAGTCCAAAAAAATATCATGGAACACACATAAACACTTCATAGCATCTCAAAATATTCCACATCATCATAATATTTTCCACTAAAATTGCAACCACCTGAAACTTAAGAACACATTTATTCTTTACAACCAAACACAAGAGCACAAACATCCAACTCACCAAACAACCTTGTAGAACTCCACAACACCTGAAACTTCAAAGGAAGGTATAAAAAAATGATACAATCACCTTCCCATATTCGTAACACTAGAACCTTCACTGCAGAGAAATGTGGACCAATCTCATTTCTCCCAGACACCCTATTTCACTAGACAGACATATTGTCAAACACATCTTCCATTGTAGAATGATCTAAAACTTAGAAATTTGGTTATAAAACCTATAAACACCTTTAATAATCATATCCAAACCATGCATACATGTATTCAAACATGAAGAAACTTAGAGAAGAACATTGGACACCACTCTATAACAATGAACTCTCTCTTATTAAAATTTTCTCAAAAGCACTTGGAAACCAAGTGAACCAGTTGCATCAACAAGATTACTTATCACATACATCAATGAAAAAATTGATGAAAAAACCATAAAATATTGCAATTCTCCAACATCAACAATCTCCCCCAACACAAGTCAGACCAACAACCTTTGCAACTATACTAAAGTAGGACATTAATGACAATGCTAGCATTGTGTTGACATCAATACCAATGAATCCATACATCATCAAAACTAGTAGCATTCCAATAAAATCTTCATACAAGAATTTGAAATCAATCAAAACACCCAAGAAACTCACAACTCGCAAACAAATCAAGGTTACAACATCTCCAAACTTTCAACAATCTCCCCTTTTGTCATTGATGGAAACACCTACTTTATTTGAAACCATCAACAACAAAAGAAATGAAAAAAATAAATACAAGTAGTACTCCCCTTGATAAGGAAAATATTTACTCTTCATAATAAAATTATCTTTCTCTTGAACACTATCTCCCCTTGTGGTCTTCAAAGAATATTATTTTCTGCACTCTTAGAACACATTCTAGGGGAAAAACCTACACACACCACTTTTGACACCACATGCAATATCACAAAGTAATTGCACTACACTTTTATTGACTCTCCCCCTTAGGGGTACAAAGTATGCTCCATCAATTAGTAACCACTACTAGATACTCCCTTTAATAGGTAGCCTTCATTGTTCTGGAACAAAAGAATGATTCTTGAATGGCTCCACTTAGCGGATGCATAATATTATGTATCTAGTTGAAAGGAGGGGAAATAACCCATAAATTCTATCAAAGATACTCAAAAGTATCTTTAGGAAGAGACTTTGTGAAAATATCTCAACTTAATCCTTTGTAGGCACATACTCCAACTCTGCCTTATTTTCTGTAAACTTCTCTTTCAAGAAGTGATATCGGATTGAGATATGCTTTTTCCTTGAATTCATCATTAAATTATTTAACATATTGATAGCACTTGTATTATAAAAAAAATAGAAATAGGTTCATAATATGATATTTTGATATCCTTCAATGTCTACTTTATCAACAATACCTTTGTGTAGCAAGATGCTACTACAAAATTATCTACCTCTGCAATAGATAAAGACACTAATTCCTACTTTTTGATCAACCATGAAACCAATCTTCTTCCAACAATGAAATCACCTCCACTTGTATTTTTTCTATCATCCATTCTATTGAAAAATACAACTAAGAGGGGGGATGAATTAGTTGTAGCAAATTTAATCTTCAAAACCCTCAATAGAAGCTAGATTTATATGCAATCACAAAACCTTTACTCTACTAATATGTTTGATTGTTAAATGTAGAAACAAAAACTGAAAGTAGTAAAAAATATGCACATAATAACACTAGATTTACACAAAAAACCTAATGAGAGAAAAAACATGACAAAGATTAGCTCACAATATCAAGAATTCCAAAATAGAATACAAAGGCTCACTTCCAGAAAGGCTCACTACCAATACGTAACAAACTATCCAATGAGGGCTAACTACCTAGATGGCTAACTACCACAAAATTACAAAGAAGATAGAAGAGAGTTGTTAAAGAGAGAAAACTATCTCAATGCAATAGATATTCCACTACAACTTGCTCACACTTTTGTAGGGATGCTTGAAAGATAGAGTGCACCTTCATCTCACTATCTTTGAGAACTTCAAACTTTTAAATTCACATTGATCTACTCGAATTCACATCACATAGACATATATCACATCTCTATGTATCACTTACACACATCTCAACTCATACTTATATCGTCTTCAACCTTGAAACCCTTCCAAGGTCTTCCATAGACAATTTGTATTTACAAATTTAAATTAGGTTGGCACCAAAACATTCTATGGTGGAATTAGAATGAGGGTGACCCATACATATTCTAAATGTGGACCTAAATGAGTCCCAACACACCTCAACATGATTCCATATTTTTTTTCTCATAGTGTTTAACATAAGATCGACCAACACCCATGCAAAACACATAAAAAAATTAACCACAAACATCCTTAACTCAATCCAATATTTTTGAACAAAAAATTTAACTTGAACATGAATTAGAGTAAGTAATAAACACTTGTAAATTCATCCAGAAGCTTTTCAACCAACTTCACTAGAAGAGTATGATCATTTTGTTCCTTTGAATAACCCTGTCAATCACTGAAATACATTTTAGCTCAAAATATCATCAATAACAACTCCAAATCTCAAATCCTCTTGAACAAAGAAAGAGATCAACCTTATCAACTAATAATCAAAATTGCAAGTCTTGAAACCAAAATGAGAAGAAATGTGGAGCAAATACATTTCTTTGGAACCATAGCCAAACACCCCAAAATGCACAATTCACATACTAGTGAAAATATCTCACACTATACATGATGATCTAGAAGCCCATATTCTACATAGAGCAACTACCAGTAGCCATGAACAATACCTAAGATACATACTGTAGACATCGAAAATATATAGTTTGATATCACACTCTGATCTACTAACATCGTTTCTTCCTAAATCATCCCTTGGTCTAACTATTTAATCAAATTCCCTTATTTGATTAAATTCATCAATATTCGTCTCTTAATTAAATAAATTATTTTGTCTAATTAAGTCACTTTCCCTTGTTAATTAAATCAATTCATCTGATCTAATTATCCCTATTTAATTAAATAATCAATTTATTTGATTAAATCTCTAAAGTCTATGTTAAATTAAATAAATTAAAACCTTATTTGATTTAATCTAACACTATCCCTTTTAATTAAATAAATCAAAATCTTTATTTAATTAGCCTCTTATCATATTCCTCTCTTTTTGATTTAAATTAATCCAAAAATCTAAATCAAATTGTCAAATCAGCTAAATATCTCCTTAAATTAATCAAATCCTAATTAATTTAATCCTAATCATTCAAATCCTCTATATTTTGCAACTTGCACAATTAAATCATTTATTTGATTTAATAATTCCCTATTTTCATTCAAAAAAAGGCATCTAAGTGGGAATATTCCTCAAATTTGAAATCTCCCCCCAAAAGGACTTATCCATCCAACAAAGCATTTAAATCTCTTACATTGTCTCTTACATGTCTCCCACTTGGAATTTAACTCATTTTTCATCCCCCCTAAACATGTCATCTCATCAAATTCAAATTTCAAACTTGCACAATCCTCAAAACTTGTTCAACCTTCATCCTCTCACATGTTGACAAGTGGCATTATATCATTGGTTGAATCTTTGTCCCACATTGATCAAATTTGGACATCTCTTCAACTTATCAATCTATAAATAAAGATCTTATATCCTTATTTCATCATCCACATATTAAGCAAAGTTACCATTCTAAAATACTTAGCAATTCTCATCCATCTCATTGAATCATAGCTAGGTTTTTTGCAGATTTTTGGCTTGGGGCATTCATCAATCTTCATCAAAGTGGATCACAATCTTCATCAAATCATCAAAGCTAGCATTAGAGTTGGGAAAGGGAAAATCTCCACACACCTATTTGCACCAACTCCCTCAAGAGATCAAGAATTTACATTGCTTTCATAGGATTTAATCTCTTTTGTTGATTTCTCATTGTATTGCTTTCATTTTCCTATTTAGAGCATTGATAAATGGATTTCTTGAGGAATCATGTTTCTAACTTGCATTTCAATCTTCTAATGTGTTTGTTTGTTGTGTTTTGCAGGTATTAGGATCATGGTTCACACATTGGCACTAGAAGGAGGGCTTGATCGACAGATTCTAACACGTTTTTAAAATTTTTTGCCGTTTTTTACAGTTCTATTCATAAATCCGCGTTTTAGCGCTCGTGATCACTGTTATAGCGCTTTTGACTATTCTTGCAGCGCTCTTAATCATTATTGCAGTGCTCATAATCACTGTTTTAGCGCTCTTAATCATTCTTGCAGCGCCCTTAAGCATTCCTGAAGCGCCTATAATCATTCCTGCAGCGTCCATGATCATTTTTGCAGCGCCTATGATCACTATTTTAGCGCCCATGAGTCAGTTTTAAAATGACCATATCTTGGTCATACGAAGGTCTTTTTTGATGCTTTTTTTTTTGAAATAGGGTAAAATTTCGTAAGCTATCCAATGGTGTAAGTGTTTCTTAACTAAAAATTAGTTAAAATTTTCAAATTTTCATTTAAAGTAAGAACACATGATAACTTGGCTAAGTTTTAGGGTGTTTTGATAAATGATTCATCTAACCCTTGTATCCTTTTGTTTCTTTTGATCTCATCTAACATTTTGATCACTTTTGTAGGTTGGAAATCAAAATCAAAAGAAAGAGGAGCATGGGGAGGATATTTTGTCTAATCAAAGTGTTTTTTAACACTTAAGTGTTTGTTTAACACTTCTTCAAAGAATTTGTCATCCTTCTCCTTCTTAGGACACTAGTTTTCAATTGGGCTTAAAAAGAACCTTTTTCATTTCTTGCAAAGGCTAAAATGAACTTTAGGATCACAAATTACTAGATTTGGTTTATTGGATTAACAATTGAACAAGGCAATTTCTCACACTTCATTTGGTGCTTTAAAATGAAATCATCATTGCTTTGAGGGTTTAAAAAGAAAAAGTGTAGTTTTGTTTGTTTGTGAGGGCTTACTTAGACTAAAGCCATTGGAAAAGGACATATGCACTTCTCTCACACTTTATAGCGATCTTGAGAATCAAAAGGTCTTTTCCATGACTTTGGGTTGAGATAAAGCAATCACCTCCACACTTCAATTTGGGCTTAAAATTGAACAAACTATTGTGCGAGTGTGAGTGGGGACTTTGTTGCGTACATTCTCTCTCCTTGTTTCCTACAAGGATTGATCGAGTTACGAATATTGTTCTTCATTTGCTTTTGTTTATCTTAGAGGGCCTACCTTGGGGAAAAAGTACTCACCCAAGCGACGACTCAATCGGTAACACTCTAAAGCCAAGAGTATTTCCAACCGGGATATAAATGAGGGTTTTGGTTAAACGCCATAATCACGTGGTTGGCTCCGACAAGATGGATCTGAAAGGGGACTCTTGCCATATGGGTCAATCTCCCTGACGGAAAGTCCTTACTAGAACCCATGTGCTAGAATTTTCCAAAATCCTTTATCTATTTGTTGGTGCAAGAACGGTCATTCTAAAGCCACCCCACACTCTTATGGTCTTCTAGTAGAGATGGAAAGCATGCAATGGGAGTTTCATGGGTGTTGATGCTTGGCTGCCCCGATTGACGTTAATGAGCCGTGGAGGGGAGCCAGTGGGGTCAAGCATCTAACCATCCGCTAGAGATAAGCGTAGCTGGACTTGTCCAAGTGGGAATCCAACAAATATTTTCTTACACATCCATAGGATTGTACTTATTCTTGGGTTACAAAATGCATTGCTTGATCAAAAACATCATGGAAACAAACACTTAACATCATCATCCAAATTTCAAACCCTTTTGAAGACAAATACCATTGACTCAATCCATATGTTACTGCTTTCCCTGGGGATTCACATCCTTAGAGATTCCTAAGCTTTGGATTATACCTCAATTTGTCTTCTTAAGTAAACAATAGGAAAACCCTTGCCTTAGGTTCATTAAATTTCCACATAACATAGCTTGTGGGGTTTGAAGAAGTTAGGACATTGGACATTTAGTTTGAAAATCTAATCAAGAAAGTGTTTGTGGTAAAATCAATTCACTAATCAAAATGAAATCAATTGAACCCCACACATGTGCTTGTGTATCTTTTGTCTTATGGTCTTTTGAGCAAACATTGATCTTTTGGTTTGAAGGGAAAAGCATGTTCTTCAAAACCTTGGCCTTGTAAACAAGTCCTTCTTAGGTTCATTTAGGATCAAAATCAAACACTTCATCCATCCAAACATTTATCAAAATTCATCCATCCAAAGAATTTTAGAACTTTTAAAACATCATTCTAGACTTGGGTAAATCATCCTTAAATCAAATCAAAGTCATTTGTTTAATTAGGTGTGTGGGAATGCATCCTTTCTCATACATTTAATTAAATCAACCAACCTTTTGAACAAGTTCATCCTAAGATCACATCCAACATCTTAGGGTCTACAAGTTCATCATCCACATCAAACAATCAAAATCAAAATCCCTAAGTCTAGCATTGATCCAAAGTCCCTAAACATTACACACTCACATCATTCACCTTTCATCCTTCATCTCGTCATTGATCCTAAGAACCTTAGAGGTCACTTTTGCGACAAGGTCAAAACACAAGAAGAACATGGAATATAAACTAGATTCATACATCATGAGTGGTCCAAACCAACCAAACTATCTAAGCCTCACGAAACCATGGGATTATGGATACTCACATCCCTACATAGGATCACTATCTCCTACGAATATCAATAGCACAACAAATGTGAGTATGCCCAACCTGAATTTTGGAACACATCTCCCCATGATAGATTTAAATCAAAGTCAAAACTTACAAGTCTATCCTCCAAACAATCAATACATGAGTCTTCAAATGAGCAACATCATCCCACCAAATCCCTACTGGCCAAATGTGGATGTACCAAGTGCAAGTTTTTGAAACATGAATCCTAACTCAGAAACCTTTGGAAAAATGATTCCCAATACCAACATTGTTCATCCTATCATGCCAAATCAGAACATTATCCAAAGTCAATTCTCCCATAATCCCATTCAAAAACTGCAAGTAGGCATCCCAAATCTGCTTAAACAAAAGCCAAATCAACTATTTCAAGTGAGTCAAGATCAAAATCAAGAAAAAATTTGGCGAGATCAAATTGCGAAACTTTCCAAAATAGTTGAGGCATTGTGCCAAGGGAAATCTCCACCACCATTACCTACATCATTCCTTGGTTTAGGGCTTCCCCCTTTACCTAACACCAATCAATCCACCCAAATCAATCCACCTAACATCAATCAAACCATCACGTCAAATCCTTCGAATATACCTTCGACATCACACCAATGGATGGTATCTAATCAAACAACATTGATCCCGAATCAAAATTTGGTCTCCCAAGGATCTATCACCTCGGTCAATCCAACCATCTCTATCACTTCGATCACTCCAACCACCACTATCACACCCCTTTACATCGCAACCTCCCACCACCACCATCACTCTAAGTGCATCTCAAACTCTCAACACAATTCTGATCCCACCACCACCACCATTGTGACCAAGCCAAGTAAGCCATTACAATGCTGCATTCAAAGCATACCAACAATTGCTCCAACAATATCAAACAATTCAGCAAGTGCCTATAGCCACGCACGCTTCTCAAGCTTCACAGCAAAATCAAGCTCAAACATCATTGAAACAACAACAAGCACAACAAGTGGCACAAGCCCAAGCTTTGTTGCAACAACAAAAACAAGCCGCACAAGCTCAACAAGTGCAACAATCCTCTCAAGTTGCCCAAGCCCCTCAAGCTACCCAACCAACACAAGCACAAACACAAAAGATGACAACTATTGAAAGCAAGGATCAAGATCAATCCATCACTGAGCACATGTTTACTTCATCCAATGATCAAATCAACATATGTCAAGGGTCACTTTTGAATCATGATCAAAATCCACCAACAAAACTCAACAATGAGCCAATTCAAGAAATATCAACATCACTTCACTCTATGGTCGAAGACAGTCACAATCTCTCCACCGCAATTGTCGAAAATAATGATCAAAACCTCTCCATCGAGGAGCACATTGAGGATGTATCTACACAATCCGATGATCAACTCACCATACATCAAGAGCCACTTTTTAGTGATCTCTTTCAAGGAGTGTTAGGATTATTTGATCCAATTGACATAATGCACAACCAGTTCACCTATGATCATGTTGAAAATGTCTCTACATTGCCTTACGAGTTAGAGGACATATCTTAAGAATTTATTCCAAAGCATGATCAAAATCTTTCACCAAAGTCTAGCAATGGTCCTTTTCAAAACATGTTGATCCCCTTTGACCGCATGGTTACAGATACTAAAAGAACCCTGAACTCGACACCTGAGGATATTGAACCACTTACCATGTACAATGATGACATCCAAGAACCATTTATAAGCAGTCCATCCTTTGAAACTGATCCATGTCAAGAACTTGATCCAAAGCATGTCGAAAGCAACTCTGAAATCATCCAAGATCAAGAATTTGTATCTTCAAGATACTACAATAATCTGATGGACACTCTCTTATCCATGCAAGATGATCATATCCCTATAGCACATACTCCTCCATCTACCCATGAGATGCTTTTTACAGATGGGCACGTAGATGATCTTCAACTAGAACAAGATTGTGTTACACAAAAAGAGCAGATTCTTAATTCCTACAATCAAACGGAGTTGTCAACATCAGGATCGAATATGTCCCAAACTCAGATTAAGGACATCATGAATAAAGATATCCATCATTATTTTCCCAAGGAAACAAGTCAGATAGAACATCCAGAGTTAGCAGAGCAGCAAATTGAAAGAACGTCACCTATGGTGGTCATCTATCCGAGAACACTTATTGAACACGAGCTCTTGGAACAGGAGAAATCGAAGCATGAAGGTACTACTACCACCATACTGGGGGCAACTTCATCTTGTGCAAATGTCAACATAGGGAGCACGAAGAGTCCTTATGATGAAACCGGTGTCAATACCACAACCAGCCATGCCATGAATCTCCATCCACCCATCACCTCATCCACGAATTGGGACCAACGTCAAAAGAAATATTTGAATCAAAGTATGAAGAAAGTTATCAAAGCAAAAGAAGCTGAGAAGCATAATGGACAAATCAAATACAAATGGATACCAAAGAATACAAAGAAAGATCATCCCTATCAAACTCCATCAGTCAAAGAAACTGTGGGGCAAAATCAAAAAGGGAAAAGTATCCATCAAAGAGGTCCACAAAAGAAAAAGTAGGCTTTTCGAGCAACGTACAAGGTATATCAAGCAATTGGTCCTAATTCCATGCACACTTTCATATCCACCCATCATTTCTCATCTTCCCAAGTTTGGAGAGTTAAAGGTTCCAAATTGTCAACCAATCCATCTCTTATCCCTAAACACACTCCATCCATGCTGCCATGTATAATATCCAATTCTCACATTGACCGTATATTGGCAATGACCCTTCATCATAAGGATTCTGAAGGCACTCTATTGCGATGTGTGCACAAAGACAGAGTCAACTCTGGTATCAATGAAGCAGATCAAGAATCCCAAAAGTTGCATTCAAGCGCACGTATCTTAGCAAAGAAACTTCTTCAAAAAGGATATCGATGGCACATTATGATAGAAGTGTCTACGTCAACACCACCAGGTGGTTCAGCATGAATCTTTCAGAAAAATACCAAAAAAAAAAATCATAGAAATCCAAAAAAAAATTTTAAAAAAAGGATTGAAAACAGTAAAGAGAAAAATCGTCCTCTAGTGAAAACCGCATGGGCGGCGCTTTGGGAAAGACCATGATGAAAACCTGGAAAATAGGCATCATGTGTAGAATCAAGCATCTACGTGTGCCAGTTCAGATGAAAGCATCTCATCCTATCCATAATAAATTGAGCACTCCATGCATCTTATCCATAATAAATCCAATCCATTTTCATCCATCTTCATGATCCATAGTCCAAGTTATATTGATCTTGATGAAATTTTGGGGCACACTTTACGCTTGCTTATGGAAAACATCTTGACATGGGTCATTTTCATTGATCCTATGCTATCTAGCATTATCTAAGCCATGAAAGCATTATCGAAATGAGCATTTGTTATCCAAATACCTTATCTTATCGCAAGATAATCCATATCCATCCATCCATACACCTATCCAAGCATCCATCCATCACACTCCATACATTGCTAGACATTGGGGGCAGATATTTGCATCTTCCTTTGAGAATAAATCTTGATCTATATCTTTCGCCTTATATGATGATCCAAACATTTGGAAAATGTGAAATCAAATTGGTCAAAGCAGTTGTGATCCGAAATCCGAATCATAGCCCATGGTATATTTTGACGAACAAACATTCCTTATCAGGCTTCATCTTTCATCGAACATCAATCCAAACAATCACTATCAGTTGCATCTAAGTTGCACGCCAAACGCCACATCAAATCATTCGAAACAACTTTTGTTCCAAAACCAAGCTTCATCAATCATGATCAATCAAAAAATCATCAGGATATCCTTGTGTTGCTTAACACTATCCTTTCATTGTTGTGCATCCTCAACAATGATTATCATCACCAGTCTTGATCAAATCATCATCATCTTGGGGATATCATTCCCAATCATTGTGTTGCTTAACACTATCCTTGCATTGTTGTGCATTCTCAACAATGTTACCATCATCAATCCTAATCAATCTAATCCTTGCATTGTCATGTATCCTCGACAATGTTATCATCATCAATCCTGATTAATCAATCCTTGCATTGTTGTGTATCCTCAACAATGTTATCATCATCATCAATCCATCGATTCGATCAATCAACCTTAGCTTGGTCTTGAACAAAATCCCAAACAGAGCACTGATATCATCATTCATATCCATATCCAAATCATCAAAATCGTGCGAAAATCCAAAAACACTCATAAAATCAAGAAAAATGTCAAAAACATTGGAATCCGAACTACGTCGTCTCTGAGCTTAAACGTAGGCAAGGCTAATCTTTGATCACCCCCCGAGACATAAAAATCCAAAAACATTCAAAAAACATCAAAACCTAAAAACAACCTCAAAAACATTTCAAAACGTCAAAAAAATCCAAATATTTGAAAAAAATCCATCCGTCTCATCTCGCTTTCACTCGAAATAATCAATCATCCATAATAAACTGATCGTCACCTTCATCCTTTGACAACACAAACAGAAACAATCACAGCAGTCAGCAAAATCAAAGCTTCAATCATAAAATCAAAATCAAAACAACAAATCTTTAAAACAAAATCAAAGTCTTGATCATTTTCAAACATGTCAATCGACCTTATATCAACAGCCTATCAATCAACTTATCAAACCATCATCATCCTATACAAAGCATGTCCTAGGATCCGTTCCACCAATGGGCACTTTTATCAAATCAACCACTTTGGGTAAACAAAACGACGTGTCATTAACATGTCCTAGGATCCGTTCCGACAATGGACATTATCTTTTGGCAATAAGTTTTGGCTCCCATCTTTTGAAACACATCCCTCTGGCTGAAGGTATGAAGAACATTGGTTTGTTTGTGTACTTGATCTTTTCTTTTGATTTATCTTATTGCGCTCATTCCAAGGACCTCTCGATGATATCCGAACGAAGGATTTAGAGAGATAGGAATGGGGCAACGATCATTATTCTTTTGTCTGCTGGCTTGTTGGACCTTCTTGTAAAATAACTTGGTGAATACTTGCTTTGTAGGTACGTCCTAGCAAGGTTTCCGTATGTCAAGTGTGAACAAGAATACTCCTGTCTACTTGTCAAGTCAAAGTCCATCACACTAGGTACCACGCCATCCTAGTTCTTTATACCCTGATGCATCGTGCCTATGTGTGTTATCAAACATAAGGTAATTCTCCCTTTGAAAATCCCAACTCCTTGGCAAGAAATCATCATCATCATCATCATCATCATCTCGTGTCTTGTCGGAATCTCTTGTTTTCTTCTATCTCTTGTTTTTCGCACTAACATGGTACCATGACAGTTAATCGTAAATCATCACCATTGCATCCATCATGCATCCACAAACTATCAGCATACTACATATTGCATATCATATCATACAGAAAGCATTAATCATACCACATGCATTCATCCCCATTATCGCATAATATATATTAGTTATTCTAAACATCTCATAAACCATACATTTATCATCCATTGCATAATCATAAAAGCATCATCATATCAAATCATGTGCATCCATCATATCATCATATAAACATCATAATCATCTCATCATCAATAATGTCACTGTCATGGTACGAATTAGGATCAAGTGTGTAATATATCAAAATAGGCATGAGACTACCCATGGTTGATGACTGTCTACATCATCAAATCTGTCTACATCAAATATTCAAGTTGAACTAATCTTGAACCTCTTTTTTGAGAGATCGACCCTCAAATCAAACCTCTTCGCCCGATCTCTCAAGGGGGCAGTATATCAAGCGTAATTCTTCATTCGCTGGGGCAATAGTGGGGCATCCGAAAAAATTAGAGAAATTTTGACTTTTGATCATGGCAAGATTATTCTTTGAACCAACGCAACAAGTGCATCGCTTCAAAGAGGGGCAAAATGTAGACATCGAAAATATACAGTTTGATATCACACTCTGATCTACTAACATCGTTTCTTCCTAAATCATCCCTCGGTCTAACTGTTTAATCAAATTCCCTTATTTGATTAAATTCATCAATATTTGTCTCTTAATTAAATAAATTATTTTGTCTAATTAAGTCACTTTCCCTTGTTAATTAAATCAATTCATCTGATCTAATTATCCCTATTTAATTAAATAATCAATTTATTTGATTAAATCTCTAAGTCTATCTGTTAAATTAAATAAATTAAAACCTTATTTGATTTAATCTAACACTATCCCTTTTAATTAAATAAATCAAAATCTTTATTTAATTAGCCTCTTATCATATTCCTCTCTTTTTATTTAAATTAATCCAAAATCTAAATCAAATTGTCAAATCAGCTAAATATCCCCTTAAATTAATCAAATCCTGATTAATTTAATCTATTCAAATCCTCTATATTTTGCAACTTGCACAATTAAATCATTTATTTGATTTAATAATTCCTTATTTTCATTCAAAAAGGCATCTAAGTGGGAATATTCCTCAAATTTGAAATCTCCCCCAAAAGGACTTGTCCATCCAACAAAGCATTTAAAGCTCTTACATTGTCTCTTACATGTCTCCACTTGGCATTTAACTCATTTTTCATCCCCCTAAACATGTCATTTCATCAAATTCAAATTTCAAACTTGCACAATCCTCAAAACTTGCTGAACCTTCATCCTCTCACATGTTGACAATTGGCATTATATCATTGGTTGAATATTTGTCCCACATTGATCAAATTTAGACATCTCTTCAACTTATCAATCTATAAATAAAGATCTTATATCCTTATTTCATCATCCACATCTTAAGCAAAGTTACCATGCTAAAATACTTAGCAATTCTCATCCATCTCATTGAATCATAGCTAGGTTTTTTGCAGATTTTTGGCTTGGGGCATTCATCAATCTTCATCAAAGTGGATCACAATCTTCATTAAATCATCAAAGCTAGCATTGGATTTGGGAAAGGGAAAATCTCCACACACCTATTTGCACCAACTCCCTCAAGAGATCAAGAATTTACATTGCTTTCATAGGATTTAATCTCTTTTGTTGATTTCTCATTGTATTGCTTTCATTTTCCTATTTAGAGCATTGATAAATGGATTTCTTGAGGAATCATGTTTCTAACTTGCATTTCAATCTTCTAATGTGTTTGTTTGTTGTGTTTTGCAGGTATTAGGATCATGGTTCACACATACAAGCATATCATCAACCTAGAAGAAATGCAAGGCACATCCTAGAGCATACAATGAATACCTACATAACACTATTTTCTCTATTTATCAAATTTTCTCAAAAGCACTTGTAAATCAAGTACTAGAGACATCATTTCAGTACATTACTTCACTCTAACACCCTACCAAAAATAGAAACATAAATGTAACTCAATGTACTCATAGCACTTCTTCAACATCTCAACTATACATGCACAACTTGTAAACATTCTTTATTACAATTTCCTCAATATTCTCAACATATACAACCAATAACCAACTTTCATACTGTAGACATCCAAATTTGGACACTTAATTTATCCAAATCTATCACTTTTCTTCTAAACATCCTCTTATCCAAGTTAATTAAGTAATATTACTATTATTTAATTAATATCTTCAATTCTGCCAAATCCCTAAGGTATTTAATTAATAATTAAATACCTCGCCCTCCTTAATCCTCTTTTCATCAAATAAATTAAATAAATATTATATTTATTTAATTCCTCACATGTCATTTTCATCTAATCCTAATTCATCCCTTAATTTCTTTATTAGGGATGTGCACATGTCTAATCCTTGATTAAGATGTGTCACATCCTCCAACTTTTGCAAGTTGGCTTCTAATCCTCATTTATCTTCTAATTACTAATTAATTAAAGCCTAATCATTCTCCAAGGAATTCTTAATTCATTTTTATTTATCTTAGATTCCCCTCCTTTATATGTGAATTTTTAATTCACATTCCATCCTTCCAAAGCTTCTAGAACCTTGGACTTGTCACAATCTTCACATGTGACCAAGTCCCACCTTTTTGCAGCCCACCTTTTATCCTCTAGATCATCCTAGGAATGTGAATTTTTAATTTACATTTATATCCCCAACCACCTTTCCTTTTCCCATGTAGATTTTTAAGGAATTCCAAAATTCCTCAAATGTCCCTTTCACTCCCACTTGGGGACAAGGAATCCCTTTTTGAGGAAATCTCCTCACTCCCCAAGGTGCATCTCCTTCTTCCACCTCATATACCTTCTTGACACCTCACTTACACCTCATATCCCCTTGTCCACTTCACCCTCCACATGTCAAGATGTGAGGGCTTGTGGGTTATCAACCCACCATAGCCCTTCATCTTGGCCTTGTTGGATCCATCTTGACCGTTGAATTCTCTAGAGAATTCAAATTCTCCTATAAATCCCCCCTCCTCAAAGGCATTTTTAAAAACACTTTGAATTTTCATAACAACATGCTGCCAATTTACATCCTCAATCTTTTGCAATCATTTAGCCATCTCTCTTCTAATCATTTTGCACATCTAATCTTGCATTTAGTCACTCAAGCAATCATCTAAGGAGCACACAAATTATTCCAAGCAAGGGCCAATCAAGGAGACATCAACAACAAGGAAGGTGAAATCATTTGTATCTTATTCTGTCCATTTTCCTTCTTGTTTCAGCACTCTTTTGGCTAATCTTAAGGTGTCCTTGGTCTTTTATCCTTCACATTTTTGAGTTATTTTGCATGTTAGAGTAGGATAAAATTCTAAGGTATACATTTCTGACACGTCCGGTGGGACCCACAAACGGGTCTTGCATTTAGCCTCCCCTTTGGTTAAGGATTTTGGAGGAAAAGCTCGCAGAAAGGCGGCAGCACCCTCCTGGCCAATTCAAAAAGGTGGCAGCGCCCCGTATTTGAAAGTTTACCTTCTTCTAATGCGCTTGTTGTCTTTAGGAATATATTTAGAAGGTTTCTCTAACATTTTTCTCGTAGGGGGAGGAGCACAACTTTCTTTTTTCCTTAAAAATTTAACAAAGTTGGTTGCAGAAAGGCGGCAGCACCTCGCTTTTACGTAGCGCCCCGCTTTTACGTAGCACCTCGCTTTTTACATAGCACCCTTTGCCTCACCGCAAAAAGGCAGCAGCGCCCCGTATTTGAAAGTTTACCTTCTTGTAACGCATTTGTTGTCTTTAGGAATATATTTAGAGGGCTTTTCTAACACTCTTTTTATAGTGGGAGGGGCACAACTAAATTTTTTTTCTTAAAAATCTAACAAGGTTTGTTGCAGAAAGGCGGCAGCGCCCCCTTTGCCTTGTCACAGAAAGGCGGCAGTGCCCTTTGCTTTATCGCATAAAGGTGGTAATGCCCTGATTTTACTACAGAAAGGCGGAAATGCCCTCTGCTTTACCGCAGAAAGGTAGCAGCGCCCTGATTTCACTGCAGAAAGGCGACAACACCCCAAAACAACACAATTTGGAAGGTAAAATAGCCATTTTATCTTCATTTTTTGCTATTTTCAAATAGTAACCCTCTAACACTATTTTGGCAAGGATATTGGGGTTTTTTGCTAACGTTTTGTGACGTATTATGGCGTAATTTGACCAAGGAACAAAAAAGAAGACAACTAACATTTGTTTGCAGGGTCATCTACTTGATCAGATTTTTCAAAAATTATCTTTGTTGTTTTCGAACATAGTCTAATTAGGGGGATTAAAGTTCATTGCTTGCTATGATTGTTTGTTCTTGTGTCACCCAAGGGGGCATTAATTCATTTTCACTTTCCCCTTGCATTTCGTGTGATCCTGGGGAGTAGTTGGAAATGGTTAGTGTCTTTTTTTTAGTGGGACCTGCTTAGGGATTTCATCACCCCAAGGGACGATTCCAACCACGTGTACCAGCGGGGTATATAAAGGGGGGAGAATGAAAGTTGTACCCCAATCTAGTCACGTCGTAATTGGCGGAGCATCGAAGCTAGGGTGATACCTAGATAGATGTGAAGAGTTGGTCTGAGCCTTTCAGTATCTCGCTGGGGTTCCTAACTCACGCTTGTGATGGACTGGTGTTCACAGTTGTGTCTCACATACCGAGAGTATATCAAGGACTCCCTAGAAGCCTTGTGCATCCTAGATTAATACCTTGCCTTGCCATACCCTTAATATTAATCATAGGATTGTGCTTGCTTGAAGTATTTTCTTGTGAAAAATCTGTCAAATTTTTTATACTTTGGCCTTACTTTATCCTTTTGCGTCCTTGACATAGCCATTTCCATCAAAACCAAACATTGTCTTACTGCAGAAAGGTGGCAGCGCCCTTTTCTTTACTACAGAAAGGCGGCAGTGCCCTCTGCTTTATTGCAGAAAGGCGGCAGGGCCCCTAATTTTACTACAGAAAGGCGACAGCGCCCCTGATTTTACTGCAGAAAGGCTGTAGCGCCCCTGATTTACTGCAGAAAGTTGTCTACGCCCCTGATTTTGCTATCAACACCCTGATCTTTGCTGCAGAAGGGCGGATTTTCCCTCTTGAACACCCGAAATTGCCCCATTTGGATTCATTTAGTCTCTAAATCACCATTTAATCATTCCCAACCATTATCCCATCAACCTAATCCTTCATTTTGTCACTCTAAGCCTCCTAAAACCTCCATTTGATCCGTTTAAACCTCCATTCTATCATTCCAAATCTTCGTTAACCATTATAAATCCCCATTCATTCTCCACAATCATCTTTAATCCACCTTTTTCATTTTAATTTTCCATTCAAAAGTCCATAGCCTCACCTAACAAACATCACAACTCTACCATTCACACCGCCAAACACCACCCATAGCCAAACCATCCTAACCTTGTATTACAAAGTGGTTACCCAAATTGACTATATCACTTGAAGTTGATTATTAGTCTTTAACTTCAACCCCAATCGATTCGCTTCCATCTTGAGGTGAATTTGGTGTTGTAAGTTATCATCCTTGACCCAATCAATCCATTCCTATCTTAAGGTGGATTCGATGTCTTAATCATCCTCTTAATCAATCAAATCTCTAGGGTCACTAAGGGTAACCTCCTATGATCAAGTTTAAGGTCTCTCTCTCACATCTTTCATCATCCAACCATACCCATCCAATAGTCTAAATCTATCCAAACTGATCAAATTGTCTAATCCAATCCAAATCAAATCCAATCCAATTCAAATCCAATCGTTCCAATCGTAGTCCTCTTTCCCAATCTTCCCATACTAATCCTACTTCCACACCCTTTTACCTTGATCCTACATCCATGTCTCCTCATCCTAATCCATCATCCCAATACCTTTATTATAATCCATCCCCCACATCCTCTTGTCCCACTACACCACCTATATCCTCTTGTCCTAAACCACAATCCATGTCCCCCTATCTTAATTCACCACTCCAATATCTTTACCTTAACCCTCCATCCAATCCTAGTCCTCCATCTACTCCTATTCCTCCATCCAATCCTAATCCCCCATCTACTCATGGTCCTACATTCAATCCCATTCCTTCATCTAACCCTAGTCCACCAATCCATAATCCCTCATCCATTTCTACCACCCCAGCCAAGCCAACCATATGCAAGTCTCTCATTTTAGAAGTTCTCCAAGGACTCATTACAAAGAATCCATCCCCAACTCCACATCTTGAAGACATGGAACCATGCCATCTAGATCCATCATCCACGGTCACTAGTGATGAGACCCTTCCCCATACCACACCTATTATTGACGTTACCACCCCTAGTACTACTCAAACCATTGAAACCATTGAACCCACTAAATCCATTGTACCCCCACCTCCTATTCCAAGAACCACTAAATCCATTGAAGACACCCAATTCCAATCCACTCCCTCTACTCCTAGATCCACCCAAATACAATCCACTCCTCCCACTCCTAGTAGCACCAAAACCCATTCTAATGAACCTCATGAATCTTCCATCCCTCCATCTTCCCCACTTGAAGAATCCCAACAAGACTATGTTACCATGCCTCCCGTACATGATGAGTCACGCCAAGAGTCTAATCCGAAGCATGCCAGCATATCCCCTTCTCTAGATCAAGATCCTACCATACCATCTAGTCCACCTCAAGATCATAGTCCCCCATCCATTCCATCCCATCATCCCCTTATCATTCAAGCTTCCACTGCTCCATCTCCATCTCCATCTCCATTGCATGAGCCTACTACCACAAATCCAGATCCTATCATGGCCCCTACTCCCTCTCCTGATGTTGCTATCCCATCATCTCCTTCTCATGATCCCCCATCATCGCTAAAAATGCTATCCCCACACCACTTGCATATCCCTTGGTCCTCTCACATTCCTCCATGGTGGTCTCCTCACAGAAGAAAAACAAAGCATATACACCAACCCTCCCCTTCCACCTAATAATGAACTCGCATCATTCTTCCAGAATAACAAAAATCCTGTCCTAGATCGAATACTCAAGTGAATGAACTATCAAGGAAAAGGTTTAGGCCTTCATGAGCAAGGTATTATAGAGCCCATCCAAGCTAAAGAACATTTGTATCCACAAGGTCTTGGATGTACTACTCATGACTCACAATCCAAAAATGTTGGTACAACCTCTAGATGTCCTCAACGAGCCTTTTCCAAAAGAAACATCGGCTCTTCCCATCGCCCCACCAGATCATATGTGGTCATCCCTCCTCCTCTATCGTATCACCTCAAAACAACCGTCCATGTTCCTCCTTCATCTGCTCCATCCATTTTGGGTCCTTACATCCCTCCATCTACCATCTCCAATCCTCCATCTACCATGCCCATGTTTCCCCCAGGTCCTATGTCTATTTTGGGCCCCTATATCTCAAAATCACCTCCTCCATATTGTCCTATCCATCCCTTCATCCATTCATCACCTATCCATCTCATACATCATAAACATCCCTCTCACATACCCCATAGTCAGGATCAACAAAGGCACTTACCTAAACATCCTCCATCTACACATAATCCCCATACTTCTACCTCCATCACTCCATATCATCCATCTCATCATACCCATGCCATTGCTACTAAAATCACTTTGGTTGTTAAAGTAAAAATGCATAAATCCAAGCATCCACATGAATCTACGACTCCCTAGGTCCCCTCTAAAAGACATGGTGAAGAGAAGAAAAACCTAAATATACATCAAATCCATAGGCCACAAAAACCCACCAAAGCAAAGATCAAAACCATGTGGATCCCAAAGAAAAAAGATGCAATGCCATCACATGAAAAATCAATAAGAACATCCAAAGTCTCTAATCCAAAAGCTAAGCATACACCCCTTTCATCTCCTAAGTTTGTTTTGGGTCCTTATGTCCCAAAATTCACCATTCCATTTCCTCTATTATCCCCACATTCTCCATCCCTTAATCCTATTATCTTTTCACATCCACCACCATATGTGCCAATGTTGGTCCTGAACACATCCCCCCATCACATATCCACCCCATCATTCTATCCATACCCTTTTCAGCATCCCATCCACTATCCCATGTATCAACCCCATCATTCTATCCATACCCTTTCCAACATCCCATCCATTATCCCATGTATCAACCCCATCAAATCCCTCTAATCCATCGTCATGCATAATCCATTTATCCTAATAAGGTTGTACCAACATCCAATAGTCACTTCAAACATGGGCTCATAACACCTTGATCCTTATCACATGTCTTCTAAATATGCTTATCCACTTCCTTATCCTTATCCATCTCCTTCTGCATGACATTCAAAAAATCCAAAAAAATTCAAAAAAAAAAGTCCAAAATTCATAAAAAATATATATATAAAAAAAATCAAAAAAAATAAAATAAAATAGTAAAGAGAAATAATTCGTCCAATGGTGAAAATTGGCAAACAAGCACCTTGGATAAGCACCATGATGAAAACCTGGCAAACAGGCGTCATGCGTAAATCCCCATCTGCACTTGGGGGCAACTTCCTGATATGCATTCCCTCCATCCGCTATGGTTCCAACTATGCACCCATCTTCTTGTTATCCGTCCTCTTCATAAACCCCCCATTCCACCTATCTTCCACATCCTACCATCATATCCCATTTATCTCCCATTCCCTCCATCCTTCTTGTGATCTTGATCAAAATAGGGGCACCTATCTATGCATGCTTTGGACACCTATTGGTATATATTCCCTTCATCCATGATCTATCATATTCCTTAGCCACCCATTCTATCATCATCTAATTATCTCCTTTATCTTCCCATCCACTTGTCTTTTATCCCTCATGCCTCCTCATATATGACATATCTAGAGTGGAGGCATCTGCTTCCTTTGTGACATAATCCTTGGAGACATCATCTATCCTAGCATCCCTTTCATCTCCCAATCTTTATATTCCCATCCATCCAAACAATCCCTCCCATCCCCCATCCCTATCCTATATCTTTATTTAATCTTCCATCTTTATCCTCATCCCATCTCATTCCATCTCACAATCCTTTGTCATTGGTATCTGGCTATAGGCCTTCCCCCATGCAACCTAATGCCATTTATCTCATCATCATCACCCCTGCTTCTCTTGCACATCTTTCCAACCTCCTATCACTTTTCATCACTCATCTATCTACCATACCATCATCACAAGTCATTTTAATGCTTTGGATAACTATCCCATCCCTGAGCTTTATGTAATCGTCATCATCCTATCCAATCCAACATGTCTATCCTATCTTGTCATATCAGTCCCATCTTTTTATCCACTTATCCTATCATCATCCATCATCCTTTATCCATTGTTTTCCTTTGGTCTTGTCGAACTACATTGCCCCTGTGCTTTCACATAGGAAAGGTCGATCATTTGATCTGCCCCTAGGGTTCCATCATTAATCTTCATTATCCACTTTGGTCCTCTATCGTCTATCATCGGTCTTTCTCCTTTTGTCCATCCTATCTTTACCATCCATCAAGGTCTCCATCTTGGTCAGTCATCCACCTTTCACTGAACTACGAGGGCTCTGCGCTTTTACGTAGGCAAGGCTGATCTTTGATCAGCCCCCGAGCCCCTAGGTCTTTAGGGTGGGTCAATCTCATGTCTTATCTCCCTTCTGTCATGTCGTCAAGCTATGCCCTTACTTATCTAGCTGGTTCTTAACAAACAAGATCCACTTGTATCATCAAACCCAATCAGTTTTGAATATCCTATGTCATAACGATCTTTTAATTTAGTATCCATCATTGGTCTCAACAGGATGCATCCTTCCTAACAAACCTCATCAATCCCATCCATCCCCCTTGATTGATCCTATGGCAAAGGACATTTGAAATTGATTGTGATATTTTGATGCTTTTGGCTTTTCTTTATCATTTGAGCTCCCTATCATCACTTGTCATGGTCGCCTTGATCCATCATATCATGGTGTGCTTTGACTAGTCAACATAGGGGTGTATCTTGATCTTTTGTTTGTCTTCTTGGTTTTCCCACGTAGTACCCACCAAGATCTCTGAGGTCTTGTGTTATGCTAAGGCATCCTTGTGTGCTTGTGGTTATCCCAATACCTGGCCCGACCAAGGTCATCGTGACTTTGAGGTGTTGGGATAACCTTCTTGTTTGTTATGTTTTTTTTATGCATTAGACACTAACCCGCCTTGGTTCTTCATACCTTGGCATCTTGTGTCATATGCTATAGAAAAAATCAGTGCTCTGAAGATGGCAAATTGCATTTCATTTTCCATTTCATCATCTTGCATGTATCCCCCATCCCTTCATCCTTCTTCTCAATCCCCCCATCCCTACATCTTTTTTCCTATATTTTTGTCCTTTCTCTTACCTCTTGCGTTCTTCTTTCCTTCCCCCCCCGTTGGGTTGGTTTCACCCAATGCTGGGGTAGCTCTGCCCTTTGACCGGGTAGCCCCACTTGGTTGTAGCGGGGCGGCTCCGCCCCCGGTCGGGGCGGGACCGCCCCCGCAGTGGGAGAGCTCCGCCCTGCCATAGCAGGGCGGCTCCGCCCCCGGCCAGGGTGGGACCGCCCTCACAGTGGGGCGGCTCTGCCCCGCCGCATTGGGGCGGCTCCGCCCCGCCGCAGTGGGGCGGCTCTGTCCCCCGTTGGGGCGGGACCGCCCTACCGCAGAGGGGCGGCTCCATCCCCGCAGTGGGGCGGCTCCGCCCCGCTATAGTGGGGAAGCTCCGCCCCCGGCTGGGGCGGGACCGCCCCGCCACAGAGGGGCGGCTCCGCCCCGCCGCAGTGGGGCGGCTCTGCCCCACCCTAGCTTTTTCCCCTCAATTTTCCACTAATTTTTGACTTTTTTTAAACAATCTGATCTCGACCCATTTCCTAATTTTCCTCCGCCAACAAAACCCATGTGTTGAAATTTTAGAAATTGATTTTTGATTTTTACATCGACACTTCCGGAGGCCATAACTTTTGTCTCAGGTGTCCGTTTGAGCTAAAATTTGATGGGTAGTTGCGTTACGAGATAGCGTGTGGATTTCCAATGGGTTTCTTTGAAAACTGTTGGAACCCATTTTAGCCCATTTTCGGGGCCTCAAACTTTCATCTTGACCCTCAAAATCCCAATTTAGTGTTTATTCCCAGCATTTTAAAAAAATGTTTTTGCTCATAACTCGAAATGCATATCTCGAATTTGGGATGTTAGTTGGAAATTCCTCCTATCTCACTATTGGGTATTTCTTGGAAAAAATTTGGACTCCCAAAAGTATGTCCATGAAGTTTCCTAAAATGGCAAAATTTGACAATTTTTGAAAATTGCCAAATTGGAAAAAATATGATTGTCAACACTTTATGCCCTTTAAACTCTAGAACTCGGTGTAGAATCAATCCAATCATATCCTTCACTCATTCTAGTATTCAATCAAATCCTCATCTGAGCTTAATCTAATCCCAATCTGAGCTTTAGTCCATCTGCAGTCCAACCCTTTGGATATCAAACCAAATCTTAAGATCCTTCTCTCCATCTCACATATCAATCTTCTCCTCATCTGTTTAATCTCGTACAAATCACCTAATCACATCCTTGGTCTTGTCCCCAGACTCGTTACCAGCCTTGACCCATCATCATCATCATCCATTAGTATCATTCCCTATCCCTTTGGTGTTGTTTTGGGATGTATCCTTCCCTCATCAACAACACTTTCATCATCATCATCGGGAGGTATTCTTCCCTATCCTTTCGTGGTGTTTTGGGATGTATCCTTCCCTCATCAATACCACTGAGTGGGATGTATCCTTCCCTATCCTCATGGTGTTTTGGGATGTATCTTTCCCTCATCAATACCACTCATTGGGATGTATCCTTTTCTATTCTCATTGAAAACACTCCATCCATCCTCACCCCCTTTTGGCTTTTACCTTGACTGGGGCAACATCACCTTTTGAAATCCATTTGTGCTTCATCCATCTCCATCTCACTTACTCTCTTACCCATCACCTTGCATCATCTTCCTCATCTCCCCCTGCATCACATCATCTATTTCAAGAGCACACATGTGTTCTCTTCAACCCGCATGACCTCTCGAGGGGGAATCCTTCATCCCTGATTTTCATCATCTTTTTCCCTTCCTCATCATTCAAAGGAATGATTGGGGCATCTTTCCCAATCTAACCATCTTCTTCTAAGTTCTATATTTTAATATTCTTTGAAATGATGCTACTTCATAGCACCATCTCAAAGAGGGGAAAAATGTAGACATCCAAATTTGGACACTTAATTTATCCAAATCTATCACTTTTCTTCTAAACATCCTCTTATCCAAGTTAATTAAGTAATATTACTATTATTTAATTAATATCTTCAATTATGCCAAATCCTTAAGGTATTTAATTAATAATTAAATACCTTGCCCTCCTTAATCCTCTTTTCATCTATTTAATTCCTCACATGTCATTTTTATCTAATCCTAATCCATCCCCTAATTTCTTCATTAGGGATGTGCACATGCCTAATCCTTGATTAGGATGTGTCACATCCTCCAACTTTTGCAAGTTGGCTTCTAATCCTCATTTATCTTCTAATTACTGATTAATTCAAGCCTAATTGTTCCCCAAGGAATTTTTAATTCCTTTTTATTTATCCTAGATTCCCCCCCTTTATATGTGAATTTTTAATTCACATTCCATCCTTCCAAGGCTTCTAGAACCTTGGACTTGTCACAATCTTCACATGTGACCAAGTCCCACCTTTTTGGAGCCCACCTTTTATCCTCTAGATCATCCTAGGAATGTGAATTTTTAATTCACATTTATATCCCCAACCACCTTTCCTTTTCCCATGTAGATTTTTGAGGAATTCTAAAATTTCTCAAATGTCCCTTTCACTCCCACTTGGGGACAAGGAATCCCTTTTTGAGGAAATCTCCTCACTCCCCAAGGTGCATCTCCTTCCTCCACCTCATATACCTTCTTGACACCTCACTTACACCTCATATCCCCTTGTCCACTTCACCCTCCACATGTCAAGATTTGAGGGCTTGTGGGTTATCAACCCACCATAGCCCTTCATCTTGGCCTTGTTGGATCCATCTTGACCATTGAATTCTCTAGAAAATTCAAATTCTCCTATAAATCCCCCCTCCTCAAGGGCATTTTTAAAAACACTTTGAATTTTCATAACTACATGCTGCCAATTTACATCTTCAATCATTTGCCATCATTTAGCCATCTTTCTTGATCATATTGCACATTGAATCTTGCATTTTAGTCATTCAAGCAATCATCTAAGGAGCACACAAACCATTCCAAGTAAGGGCCAATCAAAGAGATATCAACAGCAAGGAAGGTGAAACTATTTGTATTTCATTTTATTCATTTTCCTTTTCGTTATATCACTCTTTTGGCTAATCTTGAGGTGTCCTTGGTATTTTTTCATTCACATTTTTAAGTTGTTTTGCACATTTAGAGTATGATAAATTCTAAGGTATACACATACAAATAGTTGACATCAATGACAGCACCTTCATACTTAAAATCATTCTCCTCATTTGGAATTGATGGAAAAATATGATGTGAAAAAACATTAAAGACAACACGATAACTTTTAACACATTTTCTCATGATCTATTTTTCTTTTTCTCACCCTATGTAGATTAACTTTTTCACATGATTTTTTTTTTCCTCCTTCAACATCAATGGAAAATACATAAGATATTTTACATTGTTCTCCCCCTTTGTCACCAAGAAATTTACTAGTATTGAATACTCCTCCTTAGGAGTACACCCAATCTAATTCAGAATAACAACACGACACTATCTACTCCCCTTGAGAGGTAACCACCAAAAATTAGTCCAAAAGGAAGATAGATACACTAGAGTGATGCATCTCTATATGCATCTAGTTCAATAAAGGAGGGGGAATAACCCCTAACTTCTCTCTGAGATACTCAAAATTATCTTTAGGAAGAGCCTTAGTAAATATATCATCAATTTGATCCTTTTTAGGTACATACTCAAGCTCTACTTCATTCTCCATAACCTTCTCTCTCAAAAGGTGATACCGCATAGATATATGCTTTGTCTTTGAGTGCATCACTATATTCTTTGAAATGTTAAATGCACTTGTATTATCACATAAAATAGAGATGGGATCATCATACATTACTTTGATATCCTTCAATGTCTATCTCATCCATAAAAATTGTGTGCAACAAGATGTTGTAACAATATACTCAGGTTCTATAATGGATAAGGAAATTGAATCTTGATTTTTGCTTAACCATTACACCAATCTACATCCAAGAAATAATGCACCATCACTTGTAATTTTTCTATCATCAGCACAACCTACTCAACCTACATCTATATAAGCACTTAGTGTAAAATCAATATCCCTAGGATACGATAAGCCATAATCTGTAGTTCCTTTTAGATATCTAAATATCTTCTTGACAACTACAATATGTGTTTCTAATTCCATGTACTTCATAAAACATTTTAAACTCATTGGAGGTAAATTCACCACCTCTGTCAAACCTCAAACATTTTATTTTTAAATTTATTTCATTCTCAACCTGTGGCAATAGAAAATGTACATCTTTTCCTTGCTATATTTGGGAATAATTAATGATAAATTGGACTTAATATCACCTTGATCTAGTGTTGTGATGAGTTTTACATATCCACATTAGGTTTTGGGCCCTTTTAAAGCTAAATAAATTGAACTTTTCCTTAATTTAATGTTATAAAGTTATTTATTTACACCTTCACATTACATTTAGGAGGCTTGTAAATTAAGTGGACCTAATCTAGTGTTTTAATATGTTCTACACATTCACATTGGATTTAGGGACCTTTTAAGCTAAAAAGACTCAATTTGGCATTAATTTAATGTTGACAAGTATATTTATTTACATTTCCACATTGGATTTTGGCCCCCTTTTCATTTATTACCTTGATATAGGCCCCTAAGACCCTATA
Source organism: Sequoia sempervirens (assembly GCA_007258455.2). NCBI lineage: Eukaryota > Viridiplantae > Streptophyta > Pinopsida > Cupressales > Cupressaceae > Sequoia > Sequoia sempervirens. The sequence goes on along the minus strand of VDFB02168118.1, from coordinate 147,072,242 downwards.
TTATGCATCCCAAGGCATATTTTAATCAACAACACAATAAGATCAACAAATAAGCTTAATTTACACAGTCCCCAACACTTCAGTAATCAAAACATGTCACGTGGGACCCATATACGACCTTGGGCATATGTATCTCATCCAAAGTGGGAACCTTACACCACTAGTGGATAATGAGCCCTATTTTCCCTATTTTTAAGGTTTTAAGCCAAAAAAAATGGGTTTTAAATTCAAATTTCATGTTTGTTAGCCTTTAGGATCCAATTAATGGGATATTCGATGGATTTCCTATATAAAGAAGGTCTCAAATCATTATTTCACTATGAATTCATGATATCAAGTCAAGCACTCAAGAGTTAATAATTAAGGGACTTTACAAGATCATCAAGAGAACATTCAAGATCATTTTTAAGGCATTCAAGGGTAGAATTCTTCATCAATTATTGTAGCAATTCAAGATCCATAATTATGTCAATATTATCAAGCATCAATCATGTTATTGAGCTAGTGTTATGATGTAGTATTGAAGATCCAAGAGCAAGCATTGTTTTACACCTATTGTCAAGATCGAGATCTACATCCTTCATGGCCATTTCATGTTGAGTTGAAAATTTACAAGGCATCATTTACAAGGCATCATTCAAGGTATCACTATCAATGATTCATGTTCTTTGTTTCATGTTTCATGCTTTCTGGTGGAGACCCTAAAATTCTTGACATTTTGAGGTCCCTTTGTGCTTGGTAATGACATGTCACATGTTGCCCATGGGTAGGGTTTAAGGTTTTACTAATGTAACATTTCTTTCAAATGCTTCACTTATAGTCCTTGGGTGTTTTAATCTTATGTTGACTTGTTTACCTGATTGTTGATAGTTTAAGTTGCCATTTGGGCCATCGTTGTGTGTTCCCTATTGGCCCCTTTTCCTAGGTTACTTGGTCACCTTCAACCGCAACGTGGTTTAATTTTCCCAAAGTTGAACTTTAATATTTCACCCATAAATGAATTAAGTCTAAGCCACTTGTCTTCAAGGGTAAAAATGTCATCAATCTAGTCATGGCCTTCTTTTATGACTGACTTTGTCGCTATGTAGGATCAATGATCATCAGATCATGGGACTTAATTTGAGTCGTTCCCTGCTAGCTTGTAGGTCCCAAGTGATGACCCTTTAACTATTGAGTGGTATACGAGATGCTAACATGGGTTTAATCATAGGTACAAACCCACTGTCACTTTTCACTTAGAAGTTCAAAGCTTTATAATCAATACTGAATATTAAGAAGGAAAAGTTGAGGCTACCATTCCCCACCATCTTGTGGAGAGAAGATGTAAGTTTTTAAAAAGATATGAGGATAGTGAGAAGTCGCCATGTATGTCCTACAACTACTAGTAGGTGGCGCCCACAAGTACATGAAGAGGATCCAGTCAGAATATTTCTATTGGTCAATTGTTTGGGTTGGAACAACGATGAAATTTAAATGTAATTGACTTAATCTGAGTCATTCAAGATGGCCATATCAGCTAAAAATTGATGGTAGACATTGAAAATTGCAAGTACACCCATTGTAATTATTATTTTTTGCACAAGTAAGTAGTAATGGCGGAGGTGACTCATAAATCTACTCAATTTCCCTTAAAGTATGTGTATATGGTTAGTTCTTACATAATTGAGATTTGAAGACATGTCTAGAGCAACACAAAAAATTGAAAGAAGTGACTTGTAGAGTTTGTCCTGATCTACATTAGGGTTTATTACGATTGAAATCCATAAGTATGATAAACACAGTTTTATGCTTTTTTGTGTTCTGAATTAGTATTGGCTTTAATTGGCTTTTAGTTGAATGTGTTTTATTTCTTTTCTTTAATTTCTCTCAATTAGGGTTAATCCATCTTTAAAATTCCATATCCGTATGAAAACTTTTAGAATTAACATCCATATTGAGCCATAGGTTTGAATTAGGAGGTTGGTAGTTGGAAGCTTTCTCATAAAGCCTTGGTTTTTTAAAAATTCATGGCTCCCAAAGTACAAGTTGCCACCCGATCATCCTAGTCCAGAGTACTCTCTTAGGATGTAACTGACTTGTGACCATCCTCTACAAATAAGAAACCCAAAGGAAAGTTCTTGTTCTATGGCCCTACTATTAGAGAGGGAGTGATGGATAAATAGTGCTTCATAAAGGATGTTGAGTTGCCTTAAACTAGATGGAAGCTCTTTTAGTATTGGTTTGGAAACAAGAACCTTGGATTTCCTCTTTGTAATCCTTGGAGGCTAGATATGGGAAAATTAGTTGTTCCCAATGTGTATATGGATGTTGATCTTTTGAAAGATATCACGTCAAGGTATGACCCAGTCTCTAGGGTTGTTAGGATATTTGATGGGAAAGATATGGTAGTGATCTATTTAGGATCTAGGACAATTGCTTATAGAATGCTTAACATAAATGATCACTTAATACAATGCTCAAATGAACAAATGAACATAATATAATTGCCAAGATAATGAACTAAAAAGAAAGAGAGAAAATAAAGAGGAGACAAATGCAATTGATAACGGAGTTCATCCCTAAGGACTATGTCTCCGGGCCCTTCTCCAACAGAGTGACCAATCTGATTATACTCCAAAATCAGTTACAATTGCTTCAATGACTATCTCCTTCAAGCACAGCAGCATAATGTTCCTCTGATGTGCGGAAATGTCTACAAAATCTCCTAAGCATTCTCTCGTTCTCACCACTTGGACTTGGAAAAACAAGGCCTACACCCCTCTTTTTATACATAAAATTTTCCTAATTAGGCCTAACCAAAAAAATAAATGCTCAACTTCCTCTATCAACTCGTACAGGGATTATTTGTATTTTTATTAACCCCCTTGGTTATTTAGTTAGGTGGGTTTTGTTGGTTTATGGCTTAAAAATCCATTTGGTTAGAGATTCGGCATATACTTCTCTAACAAAACAAATAGTTGCCTTTTTTTGTTTACAAAGACTCGCATGGTCCACCAGTAGCAAATATTTTTGTTGAAAGGGTGGTCGGCGGTTCCAACCCCGCCGGCCACGCATTATAACCAAATACCGAATTGATAAACAATAAAAACAACCGGCTCTATACATATATCGAAGGCTATATTTGGCATAGTGGTTACTAGCGGTTTCAGTGAACTGGAGGTTGTAGGTTCGACCCACAACCATATTTTGTTGAAACAAACTCACCCGTCGGATGTAGGAGCGCTTGTTCAAAGATGCCATGTGTCAAGCCATTATTGGCCAATCCCTGCTGATGTTTCCACTGATGTAGATGACCAGTACGCTGACTGTGAGCCACGTGTCAGAGTGCTATTCGCCGAAGGTGCTGACCGAGTTGCTGATGATGCTGCCACGTGTCTGATGATGAAGCTGATGACTGTGCTGACTGGACTGCCACTTGGGATGACTGTATTGTACAGTGGGACACGTGTCATGATCTGATTGGTCCATACAATCTGAGTCACATGCCACATGTTGGGTCAAAATTCATCCACGTAGATTCCATACAGTACGGACTGACACGTCATCATGATGACATCATCAGTTGTACCTTCAAGTTGACTGAAGTTTGACTGCTTCTAACTCGAGCATACGACTTCGGATTTTGACAAAATGAACACCGTCGGAATCGTCTCGACGAGCTCTTCGTGATGATGCTAATTTTGTCAATTTTTGAGATGATTATTTTTTCACCTTCTGGACACCCCTGAAGCTAGTTTGACTGGTCGTAACTTGCACAAATGAAGTCCTTTTCGCCCCGTTCAAGTTGCGTTGGAATCAAGACATCATTCTCTTTCTGATGGTGCTAAATTTTGGAGTATTGGAGACACTTCAAATTTCACTGAAAAAATGTCCCCCGAATCAGGCCTCCCCACTGGAGAGCTTTTGGACCTCCAAAAGCTTGATTACTTGGAAAGTAAGTGAGGGTAAAGTTCCCTCACTTTACCAATCTCCCTCCATCTTTCTTTGCTTGGATGCATCCCCTTCAGGCCCACTCTGAGGTACTCAACATCTCCTCTTGATGAAGTTCTAACATTCCTATCGAGAATAACATCTTCTGGCAACTCTGACATGTATTCTGGTGAAAGGTCATCAACTGATGGAACTTGAATGTTTGTGACTTCATCTAGGATCATTGGGGGCTCATACAATTTCAAATTCTCAACGTTGACAACCGAGTAAATATGCATGTATGAAGGAAGATTGAGGCGAAAGGCATTGGTACCAATCTTCTCAAGTATCTCAAAAGGACCATACCTAATTGGCTTAAGCTTTTTACCTTCACCTTGCATCCTTTCCTTGCTGATATGTAACCAAACTCTGTCTCCAACCTGAAAATGATGATCAGTGCGATGCTTGTCATGGCGAACCTTGTATTTTGCTTGGCTCTATTCCAACCATGCTTCCACTGCCTGATGAATTGCTTGGACTTTCTGGATGAACTTTAAAGCCTTCTCTGCATCATGATGTCCATCTTCAACATCATCTTTTTCCAAAAGAAAAATCCATCGGTGTCTTGGGCACCTAACCAAAGCATGTCTCAAAAGGAGACCTCTTAGTAGAAGAGTGTGTTGCATGGTTGTAGGCATGCTGCACATAATGAAGACTCTCATCCCACAACTTAGGATGCTTACTGTAGTACCCTCTGAATAGATGCACAACTATCCAGTTTACAACCTCTGTCTGTCCATCGGTCTGTGGATGGAAGGCCATACTCTTCTTCAGTTTGGTGTCCATGAGTCCCCACAAAGCTGACCAAAATTCCCCCAAGAATCGAGAATCTCGATCCAATACAATAGAAGTAGGTAACCCAAAATGAACCCATACAAATTGAAAGTACATATGAGCTATCAGTTCAATAGTGACCTGTTTCTTACAAGGCATCAAAATACACATTTTGCTGAACCGATCAACTACTACATACAAATAATCATATCCCTTCCTAGACATAGGTAACCCCCCAACAAAGTCCATTGACACTCTTTCCCATGAACGAGAAGGTACAGGTAGAGGTGTGTGCAAACCCAACTTCCTGTTACTAGGCTTACTAGTTGCACACATAACACAACCTCTAATATACTTAGTTATAGTTTCTTGCATACGAGACTAATAACAATATTTCTACAGCTGAGTCAATGTTTTGTTTACCCCAAAGTGTCCTACAATCAATGAGGTATGTGCTTCTCTAATAACCTATGCTTGTTCATCCTTTGGAACACATAATTTTCCCAAGTGATATAATAGTTTATCTTTCACATAATAATATTTCTCTTCTACATGTTTACCATTCATTAAAGCAGCATAGATATGCTTAAAGTTCTCATCATTAGCATATTGTTCCTGAAAACTTTCATGAACCATAAAACTATTTTGAAGGATTATCAAAGCATTCATCATAGGAGGTCTAGAGAGTATGTCTGCTACTTTGTTATGGGTACCTTTCTTATACTTAATAACCAAATGAAACTATTGTAGAAAACCCATCCACTGAAAGTGCCTACTTTGTTGCAGTTTAGTTTGTGAGTGCAAATATTGAAGTGGTTGGTGATCAGTGTGGATTACAGTTTCTTTCCCCATTATGTAATGTTTCCATTTTTTAACACTCTGAACTAAAGCATAAAGTTCTTTATCATAAGTGGGATAGTTACTTACTGCTCCTGAAAAAGTTTCAGAGTGGTAGCAAACTGGTTTACCTCCTTGCATGAGTACTACTCCCATGGAAAATTCACTCGCATCTGTCTCGATCTCAAATGGTTGATGTAGATCTGGTAAGGCCAAAACTGGTGCGGTGCTCAACTTTCCCTTCAAAGTGTCGAAAGCCTTCTGTTGTGGACCTCCCCACTAAAAATTTGCTCTTGTACTAGTTAATGCATGTAACAGTGATGCTATATAAGAGAAATTTGCAATAAACTTTCTCCAGTACTGAACTGCACCTAGGAAACTTCTGACCTCTGTGACTATACTTGGCTTAGGCCAGTTTACAATAGCTTCGACCTTCGCAGGGTCTACTTTCAATTGACCACCCCCTACGACATAGCCTAATTACACTAAGGATGTCTTAGAAAATTCACATTTAGACATATTTACATACAATTTTTCTTTTTTCAATACATCAAAGACTTTCTTTACATGACTTACATGATCTTCCCAAGTTCGACTGAATACAAGAATATCATCTAGATAGACTATGACAAAATCATCAATAAAAGGATGAAAGACATCATTCATGACTCTCATAAAGGTAGCTGGTGCATTACAAAGCCCAAAAGGCATAACCAACCACTTGAATAGTCCCTGTTTTGTCTTAAATGCAGTCTTCCAAATATCATCTTCTGCAATTCTTATCTGATGATAGCCACTTCACAAATCTAACTTAGTGAAATAAACTACATGTTTTAACTGATCAAGTAAATCATCAATTTTGGGAAGAGGATACCTGTTCTTTACCGTTATCTTGTTCAAGGCGCGATAGTCGATGCACATCCTCCAAGTTCCATCTTTCTTTGGAACCAAGACAATTGGAGAACCACAAGGAGAAGTACTAGGATGAATAACTCCTTTTTCCACCAACTCTTGAACTTGCTTTTTAATTTCCTCATTCTGCATAACAGATAAATGGTACATGCCGATATTAGGAAGTGGCACATCCTGTTGTAACTGGATTTCATGTTGTATCTCTCTCTTGGGTGGCAACCCCTTCAGTTCCTGAAACATGTCATCATAAGCGGAAATAATTTTGACCATTTCAGTTTTATGTTTTGGGTCACACCCCATTGAAGGCCTCAGATTTATCATCTTGTTTGGATTTTACAAGCATTAATACAAAGTTTTTACTTGAGTTGACCAACCTCTTCATTTGACCAGCATTAACTAGTGTAAGATTAGTCTTTACCTTATGTGCCTGTACAATGTATTCTACCCCATCCTTAAAAATATGATACTTATTCTCCCCCCTATAAAAGATTGCTTTTCTATCATAAAGATAAGGACTTCCCACACAAGCCCACAAATATCCAAAGGGACCACATCTACTTCTACCTCATCTACAAAGTTTGCAGTGATAGCAAATCTCAATTTACATTGTTTAGTTACTTGTAGTTGAGCATCATTGCAAACCCATCCAAGTGGATATGGTTTTGGATGAGGGGTTGTAGTCAAATTAAGTTTCTTTACAACTTCTTTAGATATTAAGTTGACTTGTGAACCCGTATCAAACAGAGTATCAACCTTAGTGTGTTTTGTTACAACACGAATGTGAAACAATTCATTTCTTTGCTTATCAACCTTAGGAGAAGATTCTTTACTTGTACTTGCACTGGCATTAGAAAAAATTGCATCAGAAGAGAGAGATATACCTTTCCCTTTACCTTGGATTCTGGTAGCAACAATCTTTGTCTCATCTCCAGAGTCTGAACTAAGATCATGTTGAATCACTGCAGTAGTCTTTTGCTTGCCTTTATTACCTCCATATCTTTTCCGCCTCAACTTAGGATGAAGCTTCCAACATCTTGAATCATCATGCCCCTCTTTTGTGCAATGGGAGCATGTGGGTTTCTCACCCTCTTTCTTAGTTGTAGCTGTCTTCTTCCCTTTTCCTTTATCTTTGTCTTTTTCTTTCCCTTTAGACTTACCCTCGAACTTAGATGGCTTCTTGGAAAATTTATCACTAAAAGTGTTCTTACCCCTTGACTCTATATTAGTAGCTTGAACAGACACCTCGTCTAGATTGTTGGGACTCAACATCAAAATAGTGTGCCCAAGGTAAGAATGCAAACCACCTATGTACTTAAGTAATGTGTCCTAGGTATACAAGGGAACATTTAAAGCAATAGCCTGTTTTCTAAACTCATGAGTATAATCCTGGACAGACTGCCCCTTACCTTGCCTAAAGGTTTTCCAATTCATGGTTAACTATTGCATGTAACCTAAAGGATAGAATTGTTTCCTAAGGGCAGCAACAAACTCCATCCAAGACATATTAACTTGACCATGGCGAGCAATTTCTTCCCGAGTCTTACTCTCCCACCAAGTGAGAGTTGTAGCTCCCAACCAGAGAGTGGCTAATTGAATCCTAGAAGCATCTTCTACTAGGACTTGAATCCTATAGTACACTTCTACTTGTTGGACCCAATCATCTAACTTCTCAGCATTTAACTCCCCACAGTATTTAGGTAACTCAAATTTTACATCTAGCTTAATAACAAGCTTAGATTTGCTCTTAAATGGATTTACATTAGAAGAAGGAGAAGATGAAGGAGGAGAAGGGGGAGAAGAAGAAGAGGGAGAAGATGGAGGAGAAGGAGTTTCTGGAGCTTTCTCCTCTGTGTCTTTCTGATCTTCCTGCTTCTTGTGCTTTGAAGAACCTCCCTTTTCAAGCTTCTTCTTTTCTGCATAAAGTTTGTCCACCATCGCCTTCATATCCAGAAATAACTTTTGGAAATCCTTGTCACTGAGCTCTAAACTTTTTCCACCTTCTTTCACTTCCATCTGTGACAGTGGATTAGCTCTTCGTATTCCAATCTCTAGATTATACTCTTCAAGTTCTCCTTCGCCACGTTGCAACCTAGATCTTGTTAGCATTCAAATTCTGCAATACTAGCCACACACAAAGCTCTGATACCAACTTGATCTATTTAGGATCTAGGACAATTGCTTATAGAATGCTTAACGTAAATGATCACTTAATACAATGCTCAAATGAACAAATGAACATAATATAATTGCCAAGATAATGAACTGAAAAGAAAGAGAGAAAATAAAGAGGAGACAAACACAATTGATAACGGAGTTTGTCCCTAAGGACTACATCTCCGGGCCCCTCTCCAACGGAGTGACCGATCCGATTATACTCCAAAATCAGTTACAATTGCTTCAATGACTATCTCCTTCAAGCACAGCAGCATAACGTTCCTTTGATGTGTGGAAATGTCTACAAAATCTCCTGAGCATTCTCTCGTTCTCACCACCTAGACTTGGAAAAACAAGGCCTACACCCCTCTTTTTATACATAAAATTTGCCTAATTAGGCCTAACCAACAAAATAAATGCTCAACTTCCTCTATCAACTCGTACAGGGATTATTTGTATTTTTATCAACCCCCTTGGTTATTTAGTTAGGTGGGTTTTGTTGGTTTATGGCTTAAAAATCCATTTGGTTAGAGATTCGGCATATACTTCTCTAACAAAATAAACAACTGCCTTTATATGTTTACAAAGACTCGCATGGTCCACCGGTAGCAAATCTTTTTTTTGAAAGGGTGGTCAGTGGTTCCAACCCCACCGGCCATGCATTATAACCAAATACCGAATTGATAAACAATAAAAGCAACCGGCTCTATACATATATCGAAGGCTATATTTGGCACAGTGGTTACCGGTGGTTTCGGCGAACTGGAGGTTGTAGGTTCGACCCACAACCATATTTTGTTGAAACAAACTCACCCGCCAGACGTAGGAGCGCTTGTTCAAAGATGCCACGTGTCAAGCCATTATTGGCCAATCCCTGCCGATGTGTCCACTGATGCATATGACTAGTACGCTGACTGTGAGCCATGTGTCAGAGTGCTATTCACCGAAGGTGCTGACCGAGCTACTGACCGAGCTGTTGACGATGCTGCCATGTGTTCGATGATGAAGCCGATGACTGTGCTGACTGGACTGCCACTTGGGATGACCGTACTATACAGCGGGACACATGTCATGATCTGATTGGTCCGTACAATCTGAGTCTCCTGCCACATGTTGGGTCAAAATTCATCCACGTAGATTCCGTACAGTAAGGACTGACACGCCATCATGATGACGTCATCAATTATACCTTCAAGTTGACTGAAGTTTGACTACTTCTAACTCAAGCATACGACGTCAGATTTTGACGAAACGAATGCCATTGGAATCATCTCGACGAGCTCTTCGCGATGACGCCAATTCTGTCAATTTTTGAGATGATTATTTTTTCACCTTCTGGACACTGCTGAAGCCAGTTTCACTAGAAGTAACTTGCACAAACAGAGTCCTTTTCGCCCCATTCAAGTTGCGTTGGAATCAAGACGTTGTTCTCTTTCTGATGGTGTTGAATTCTAGAGTATTGGAGACACTTCAAATTTCACTGAAAAAATGTCCCCCAGATCAGGTAGAGATAACTAGGCAACAAATTGAAGATTTTTTTTATCTGCATAAATGTAGTCATGATTTGGTTCCTCTAGATATGGATGATATTAGGAAGGAACAAAAAAATACCAAGGTATTCATTAGGAAAAGGTTGTTTCCCTTGCATACTGCTATGACTGGTACTAGGAAGCATAGAAAATAGATTAAAATTGGTGAGAAGGAGCTTGAGCCCTTCCTAATGAGTTATTTTGTGAGCTATTTTACGAAGACTATATATTCTTATGCCAAATCGTTGTTTTTTCTCCACCTAACATATTGTAAAGAAAATACAACTATTTGGCAACACATCTACAACACCTAGCTTATAACACAATCTATGATTATGCCACTTATTTGGAAAAACATATCCATAAGGGTTTGGTTGAGCTAAAGGAATGGAAACAATGGGTGAAATTCTTGTGGTATTCACTATTAATGCATATGTTCTTGGATAAATGGTAGAAGATTTTTGAGAAAGACATAACTTTGAAAAGGAAGGTAGAATGTGTCAATTTTCTTATTCAATGTTGGACCCAGCTTCTGGACAAGGATGACAAGAAATATAAATATGTGATGTTTCAAAATGATTTTGCATTGAGAATAAGCAGATCCTTGATTTATGAACCACCAAGAATTATTAAAGAAATTCATGAATTCTTGAGACCTATGGATATGAGGCATGACTTGAATTTGAGACACAATTGGGGAGACTTGATTTTATATCCTGATAAAACAATTTTTATAGTATATGAAAACAGTCTAGATCCATATGTTCTACCAATAGATGTGCCACTAAGGATAGGGTTTCTTGAAATCATGAGACAATTGGGAGCTTCATAGGTATCACACTTACCTGATACAACAAAGAAAGGGTCATTCTTTCGAGAGTGGACAAAGTTTGCTAATTATGTTCTAGCAAAAGGGGCATGGAGAAAATTAGTACATCTGTTGGTGCCTTACAAGTTGAGAGTATGCACCCAAGGAATCATGATCCTGAGGGTTTTATTACTAAATTAAAATTAGATAAGAGGCTTGGTAGTTTTGTGCATATCTTGATTATCCCAAAGATGTCACCAGGAACATTTTTAGCTTTCTAGAGCAGGATGAAAGGAAAGCTAAGTATATGGATATGGTAGAGGAAAAATGGAAGAAGGATCCCAATTACAACCCTCTGCCAAATATTCTTGATGAATTTATCCAAGTCATGCATGTTATGGATAATTTTGAAAATGTAGTTTGTATATTGAGGGAGCAATGGGAGGTTACAAATGAAGGAAAAGGAAGAGTGGTTGAAGAAGATACTACCGTGACATTGGAAGAAAGGCCCACTTACCAACCACCCAAGAAAATAAGAATCTACTCCAGGAGGAAGAATGAAATTGATGAAGAACAAACCTTTCCAACCCCTATCACTTTTGAGGAGCCAAAGGAAACTTCTCCTAAGAGTACAATTTCATCACCTCCATGGTAGGTACCTCCACCTATAATTGATTTTGATTCACCTCCAGGAAGTCTTGCTCCATTGGAGCAGCCACCCCTTAATAAACAAAATACTGAGCCAAGAGGAATGGTTGAATATTTTGATACAGATGAAGATGATATCTTTATCACTCTTGAGGATATGAAATAAGGAATGCCTTCCCTTGTAGGGGAAATTTCCTCAAGTTCTGATAAAGCCAATCTCAAGTTGTGAAAACATGACATCAATGGTCTAAATAGTGTAGATGACCTAAGGATAGAAGCTTCTAAGGGGTTTATGAAAGATGAATCCTTTGTTGAAACACCTATGTTTAAGTATTTTTGGTGGAGATCCAAAGTTGTAGAATATGCAGAGAAAGTAGCCACTGAAAGGAGTTTTCATCTAGAGTTGCCTGAAAATGTCATTTAGGAAAATGTGAGAAGTATTATGAAGAATTAATTTCAAAAGATTACTGTCCAAGATGGTAGAGAGATTGTGAAGAAGTGTGGTGTGTTATTGCTACTAGAGTGGGATATTGTTGATTCTATAGTCCTAAATGTTATGAGAAGGGTAGAAAGGCCTCTAGTGCAAACAAAAGAGGAATTGGATATGACACTTAGGGGTTCTACATTTAGTGAAGATTGGGATGTATTAGAAATCTGGTCATTATCCATGGGATCTAGGAAACCAATACTTGATCCATCATATGTCAATGGAAAATTACTTGTGAAGAGAGTTATTGATACCCTAGCCTTGGAGGCAATTGACATGCTTGTTAATGTTGCTAGATTCACTAAAGAAACTATGGGAAACCTCACACTTGAAAGGGATGATTTCAAGAGTAAATACCATGAGCTCCTCAATGAATATAATAATAGTCAACAAAGGGTAGCTATATTAGAGACTGAGTTGGCATTCTATAAGTAGAGGGAAGAAATGCAAAGAGATCGAGGCTAGGCCAACTCAAGTCACCTACCTCTATCTTCTCCAATTGCATCTTCCCAACATTCCCCTCAAGATCAAGCCTTGGAAATGGTTCCATATAATTTGGGACAAAAGCCACTTTTACTGGAGGAACTAAGCAAATCAGGTCCTAGTTCATCTAATGAACCTACGGGAGAGTAGCTTCTTTCACAATTGAAACATGTAAAAAGTTGTTGGAACAGACACAAGACACAATATATGAAAACATCCCAAATATTTTTCATACTATCTTGAAGCATTTGAATAAGAATGTCTGGGCCAAACTAAATAGTGTTCATGACAATTACTCCTTGATGTTGCGAGCAATAGGGTTGTCTCAAAGAGATAAGGAGTTGGCTATGCCAATATTGAATACGTGGATCCCAAGGGCCGAGAGATTGAAGTTTATAGCAGTTGGAGCTAGCCAACATGAGGATAAATACCCTAAGGTGCTTCCAACATATACATTTTTTTGTTAACTTAGTGAGAAAAAGTTTCAAGGATATATTGCCCCATTCGAGTAGAAAAAAAGAGAACCGAAGGCTCATTATGATCTAACACTTTTGTCACTATTGCCAGTTATTGAACTCAATAATAATGAAGTCAAGCCATTGAAAATGTGGAAAAGTGAAATGGATGATGTTACTACTTCCCAAGTGAATCAAATTTACAAAGAGGTTAACATCGATACCTTTAATGACACTTTGGAAAATTTGACATTTATTATCAACTTTCTTGAAGATTTTGACAAAGAATTCAATTCTATGATAACAAAATATTCCCCATAGAGGAAGAAGTTAGATGAAATCATCGATTTCAATTGGCCATCTGATTATAAATATGATGAATGGGGAAGGGTATTGTTTGGTTGACTGGGTCTATAAGTATGGATGTGAAAGATATATAATTGGTCGAGTATTGTATAGGTCTGGCTTTAGAAATTGCAATGTATAGAATAAATGTTTCACAGGTAAATATTAGTTGCTGATGAGGTGGAATGCTAATTGGGATGTTGATTCACTTTTATATTTACATCATTTTTCCATCTTGTTCAATGGAATAAATATTCTACAACATAGAATATTATTCATTTTGACATGTTATTTTTGGAAGGAGAAGTTGTTTCTTATAGCCAATGTAAATAATATTTGTCTCATATGTATTCCCTCCAATTAGAAGAATGAAAATATAACTAAATTAGGGGATATGTGTTGTAGCATCCCAATTAGAATGTGACATGTGTACATCTAGCTTGAATCTTGTGTTTTCTCCCTTATTCTATAAAAGGCAATTCGGGGCCATTATTACAAGTCTTTTTTTGAATTCTAGAATTAAATTGTGAAAATTGAGAACACAGAGTGAATATGTTACATCTTTGTCTAATGCTTTGAGTCTGGATAGTAAATTTTTTCAAATCTATGGTTCTTGAGCATATCTAAATGATAATGGAAGTTTTCTGAGTCTATATGCTCTACATTTAGATATGTATTTGAATTATTAATGAAAATTCTGATCAAATATCATTTCATTAATTGCCATTGCTTTCATACCTTGATATATGTTTTGGTTTTAGCTTTGGTTCATAGAATGAGTTAAACTGCTAGAATCAAATCATAAATTCATGTGCAAGGTGATTGGATCTAATAAGTTTTCTTTAGAATTTGGTTACAGATTTGTGAATTGTAAAGTAATATCACTTAGATCATGGGTGTTTAGAATTAAATACATCTTATGTTTCAATTTTCTTAGACTCGTTTCCTGTAGATAATGGATCTGATCCTAATTCCTTTAAGTCTTTCTCATGGTTCCAGTTACCTAAGGTGAGAACATCCTTTTAAATAATCATTGATATATCCTTAGTTTGCTATAATTTGTGTCGTTTTATATTCTCAGCTTAGGATGTATAATTCATTCAAGGAAATGCCAATTTCTTGGGTAATTTCATCTTATTAGTCATTAGTGAGAATATATCTACTTGAATATGAAATACATATGTGAATTGTTTGAAATAATTATATAATATATATTGTGGGACCACCCTCCCAGGTTTTGCAAAGCCTAAAGTGTAGGAGATAAAGTGATTGGTGTTATATCTTGTTCATTGGCCAATTATCTTGTAGATATCCAAGAATTGAGTATGGAAAAACTCATAGGTATCTATGGAGATCTAATTACTTCATTGAAAACAACAAACACCTTCATTGCATTATCTCATCATTTGGTTTAATTTCCTACAAGGGGTTTGACTAAGTAAAACCCCTATTCTCTAACAATCTACACTTTCTATCTATTTCTTTGTGTAGTTGAAGATCTAGGTGCTTTGAAGACTTGAAGTATCATTGAAGATTAGGTTACAAGCTTGAAGAAAGTTGTTGGAGTTGTCTCCCCATTTGTAAGGTTGTAAAAAGTCACCTACAACCTCAAAATTAGAGTTTTAGAATTGGAAACAAAGAGGAACAGAAAGAGAAAATTAAAGACTAGATTTAGAATTTAAAGTTTTAGATTTTGGTAGTTTCAGATAGCCTTTTTTTGACAACTCGTTCCTACACATAAACCCAAATATAGGAATAATTCACCTAGACTAGTGAATGATTCCTAATAGGCCCAAATTCTAGGTTATTCGGCATTTCAAACCTGCATTCAATCTCTCCTAGGTTTCCAGTTTCTCCTTTGTACATTTCCATTTTGTTGTTATGATTTATTTGCATTTATACTCCATTTAGCAATATTTTATGCATAATTGAGTTTAATCATTAGATCTTACATTTCATACATTTTTCCAAGCCCTATCTTGGTGGTGAACCCCTCTTGTAAGCATAAATCAAACCCTAGGATAGTCCCTTTGTATATCTATTTCTCCCTTTAATATCATTATTTTATTGAGATCTCTAGGGCATCCTTGAATGTAGATTATATAAAACTTGTTTACCTAGGTCCTAAAACCCCCAAGAGGAAAAAAATTTCTATCTTACATTTTGGTGAACCAACATTTAGAATACCTTCTTTTTTTATTTGGCTTCCATCATCATCCTAGAACTAGCTTGAATTGACTTTGCATTAGGGTTTGCATTAGTTAATTGGCATCTAGGGTTTCTAAATTTTGCATTAGTGAAAGTGCATATAGGTTGCATTTTTACATGTCAAATAATTAAAAATCATATAAAAAATACATTTTCATTTAGTATACAAATCGTGCAAACCAAAAATCATAGAACAAACTTAAAATTATCTATTTTTTTTGAAAAAAAACCTCACTGGGACTCATATGCCCCTCTAGGCGAAGTAGTCCCAATATACATCTGAAATTGCTTTTAATAGAATTTAAAACCTTGTTTTTGTGATTCTATTTATTTCCATTAGTTATCTATTTTAGTTGGCTGAGTTTTTGTAACACCCATTTCAGTAGATCTAGCTTAATTAGGTTCATTTCATGCATTGCTCAATTCCAAATTTACATTTACAACATTTCACCTTTAGATTATTGCATAGTGTAATAAGAAAATTACCTTTATTAAAATCTGAAAATTGAATTTAAACATTTCACTTTAGGTGACATAATTGAACTTTATGTACTTTTCCACAATAGCATGTTTTCTTTCAAGAGATGTGGCTTTGATATGGTTAAAAATCAATTGCATAAGTAGAACATCCCCTCTTATGAGTTCAATTTAGAGTACAACAATGAGGTCATTAAGAAGCATGTTAGACATCCTTCTTCTATCTTTCATAGTTATGAGAACATCTTAGAGCAAGTGGATAAAACCATTGACACAATCCTTAATATTGCATTGCCTATTGGTGAGGATGATATGATACAAGATACAAGCATAGAAAATCATGAAAACCAATAATTTTTCTTCTCTCAATACTTCCAATAGTGATGAAGGTATCTTGGTGAAAGAATATTCAATCAATGAGAATCATGAGAGTCTTAGTTGTCTCTCTCCTCCTCCCTCTTTGAAAGATATTATGACAGAATAAAATGAGATCATAGATATTTCCAAACATCACCTTACCTAGTCTCCATTCATCCCTTTCCTATGAGAATTTTTTAGTGAAAGAGCATGAAATCATAGCTATCTATGACAACCAAATATTCTTTTCTCCTAATATCCTTCAATGATGTGAAGAAGATAATTTGGTGTTAGAAGAGACACCTATTGAGAATCATGAGAATCTTATTCCTCCCTTCCCTAATGCTCCTACCATTTGGAAAGATCTATTTGGTAAGCATGAAAATCATAATTTTCCTTCTCTTGATGCCTCCCCTACTTGTGATTAAGATACTTTATAAAATATAACAATGGAATGTGATGAATTTATTACAACTATCAATGACCCAGTTGTTTTTTTCCTCTTTCAAATGAAGAGCAAAGACCACAATACCTTCAAATTTCTCCAAATTACTTTCCTTCACACATCTTCCAATGTTAGTAGTAGTAGGTTCATCTTTTAAAGCTAGAAACAATAATTCATTATCATCAAAATATCCATAGTCAGACTCATCATCAGAAATACCAACATCTTCATTGACATAATATGCACTTTTGATCATTGTTGTCACATAAAACTACAACATACTGAACAAGAGTTCAAGATTCTAATGACACAATGGAAATGACCTCAAGGTGTGGGACCTTTATGCATATGAGGTCAAATATGTAGAGAAGGCTGCCTTCCTTTTTCAATCCTAGTGCAATGTGTTGGTCCAACCCAACACATCAAATCCTACCACTAATAGTTGACAAGGGAAAATGGTTAGAAATAATGAGTGAAGGGAAAAGAGGAGGTGATACACAAAGATGGAAATGTGTTTCCTCCTACTTCTAGAAAGCATGGTACGTCAACAAAGTAACAAAAACACACATTCAGACATGAAGGTAAGATATTTTTACTCAAACATGCAGAAATAATAGTGATAATAGTTAATTTTTATTAATATAAAAGTTAGAAGCAATATTTACAATGGAAGAATGCTAGAATGTAGTTTCTATAATAGAAAAATCCTAGAGAGGCTAGAGGAAGAACCATTAAAATGAATATAGGTATTGATTTTATAGTTTAAGCATAACTCAGATGAACAATAACTAACCCTAACCAACTAGGGTTAGTTAGAGGAAGAACCATTACAATGAATATAGGTATTGATTTTATAGTTTAAGCATAACTCAGATGAACAATAACTAAACCTAACCAATCAGATCAGGGGAAAACCCAAGATCTATTCAAGAAACTCATAACTAGAAATATGTGCCAAGAAGAGCCATGGATGCCATAACTGCTATGAAAAAATAGGACCTAAGAAGAATAATCTTGCACACCATTCGTCTTTCCATAAATATTTGCATAAAAAGCCATGGAAAATCCCAATGAAATCCATGATTTTTGGTATGGGATGACCAAAGAGGATGAGCAACAACAATGAATGAGCAAGGTACCCACAAATCTACCAAGAGAATTCACCAAGATGCATTAATATTGTCCTTGAGCCCTAAAAAGTAAGACTTGGCTATTAGGAAGTAGATGTGCATCAATGGAATCTCGTGAAGAAAACACACCAATTTGTGTATTGTTGAGGCATTGATCCTAAAAAATTTCCTTTACAAGCCTTGGAATTAAATGGTGTGGACCTCCAAAAATGAGCTCGTCAGAATGTCAAAGGGACAAGCATCAAGGTCCCACCAAAATTGCATTCTCCCTTCGATGTCACCCTTTAATCTTTGTTAGGTCCCACCATCATCACCATCCTGGCAAGATATCAAAGGGACCACAAAATAGGTCTCATCAAAATTGCATTGTCCCTTTGATGAGGAAACTTTTCCTTCCATTAAAATGTCAAAGGGACCACAAAACACATCCTACTAAAATTGTGCCATCCCTATAATGAGGAGCCTTTATAGATTGGGTCATCGAATTTCACGCTTACCATGTACTGGGAAGAAGGGAAGAAGAAAACATGAAGAAGAAAGAAGTGTCAGGTGGCAGGGAGGGGAGTTACATCTTACTGAGGAAAGGTAAGATGTAACAAAGAAGGCTAAAGGCTGACTTCCAAAATTCCAATAGTTAGTCAATTTTTGAAAGGTAAACCATCATGGAGATAAAAATATGTTAGAGAGACCAAATAAGTCCCTTTGATATAGCAAATAAACCTAATATTTTGACTGAAAGAACAAAAATCAACTTTCGGATGTCAGATGGAATCCTTACCTCTTACCTCTGAAAGTAAGAGGTAAGATGCAAGAGAAAAGGGAGAAAGTTGAGGGCCAAAGAAGAAAAAGGAAATGTAAGGAAGAGGAAGGGAAGAGGAAATGGGGAGGATTGAAAGATAAATTTTGACAAGACAAAAGAATTAGCCAAATCAAACCTTATCAAGCTTGAGGTAGCAAAGATATGGCCGAAGGATTACCTTGAGGGATCGATAGAAGGTAAAGGGTAAGACCAAAGGATGAAACCCAAAATACATGGAAGAATGAATGGAAGGAATAGAAGGGGTGAATCAATGAAGAAAGCTTGAAGGTAAGCAAGTAAATAATAGCCTGAAACACCAAAAATGTGGGACTTAGTCAATTTAGGAATGCAAGATGGCCCATGTAGGACCACTTAGATCGGTTATCAATGATGGGCCATCAAAGTGGGGCATGAAATAACAACATTTTGGTGACTTTTGTGGGATGATTTATTGCTAATAATGGAATCTAGAGGCCTTATCAATCCATTGGGTATTGGGGTCATGAGGGTAAAACTTCAATAGCTAGGCCTCTCAAAGAGAAACAAAACATGTGTAGCTGCACTTGGAGAAAATCATGGAAACTAAGAACACACATTCCCTTAAGGAGAATGTAGGGTGTGCAAAGAAATTCATGAAAAGAAAAAATTTACATTATATACATGAAAAATAAAAACTTATCAGAAATAAGAATTGAGATGAATCCCATTGACTGAGATTGGAAGAACCTCACTATCCAACTTTGAAAGATTGAATGCATTGGATTCCTTGTAGCTGGTGACGACATATGGACCACTCCACATGGAATAAAACTTAGAATTTCTTGCAAACTTGGATATATTAGTATCCCATTTCAACACTAGATCTCCTTCTTGGAACACTTTTTGAATTTCCTTCTTGACAAAATTTTTTTTGACTTGTGGTTGGTGCACTTCGATGACTTCTCTAGACTTGCTCTTTGACTCTTCCAACCTTACTGTCATAGCATCATTTGCTTCTAGGTCCAACTGATGTGCCAACTCAAGGGAAGGAAACTCCAATGATAATTGTAACCTTGTCTCCCTTCCATAAAATAGCATGAAAGGAGAGCTACCAATTTCTCTTTTAGGAGTAATTCTATTAGCCAAAAAGGTTATCTTCAACTTACTATTCCAGACCCTTTGGTTGTCTTCAATGGTCCTTTTGATAATTCTAATCATATTTTTGTTTGAAGACTTATCCAATCCATTACCCTAAGGATAGTAATTAGATGAGGTCTTCAAGTAAATTCCATTCTTCATTTCCCAATCAAGGATTTGAGCACTAGTAAATGCCTTTGAATTATTAGAAATAATGGTGGAAGGAGTACCAAATCTTGTAATAGTTCCATCAAGAAATTCTAAAATTGAAGCATCAGTGGAATCCTTGAAATAAACTAACTCTATCCACCTTGTAAAGTAGTCTATGGTTGTTAAAATACACTTACAACCAACACTTGATGGTGGATTTATCATGCCAATAAAATCCAAACCCCATTGTGTAAATGGTCGATCAACTTGGATGGGGTGAAGAGTGAGGGCAACCAACCTTTTCTTTTAGGGAAAGAAAGCACACTTTTTTCAAATTTTCACCCATTTGTGAGGGTCATTGAATAAAGTTGGCCAATAATAACCAGCCCTCATGATCTTTGCAGTAGTAGTCCTTGCAAAAAAGTGGCCATCCAAAGAGCCATCATGGAATTCATTTATTAATTTGCTGACTTGATCTTCTTCTATGCATCTTAATAGGACTCCATTAAAATCCCTTATGAAGAATATGCAATCCATTATCACATAGGGTATGGGTTGTAATCTGAAATGCCTCCTTTTGGTCCTATCTTGACATGTAGGATATCTACCCTCTATTAAAAAATTAGCCATATCATGCACCCAACTATCTTATATATTTGCATAGGTGCTTGTTGTTCCTATAGCACAAGGGAAGCCTCTATAGGATTCTCAAATGTTGAGACAATTTTTTCACATAACCCTTTGCCTCTTACTAGTTAGGTGATTTTTATATCAACATCATACTCTATCATCTTGGTCATCCATCCAACCCTTTTTTCATTGATTTCTCTGCTTAATATAAGAACTCACTAATGCTGACATGGGGCACCATTAGATTTATCTTATTATTAGACAAACATGTTTCTAAATTTCTTCAATTCTCTAACAATAATAAGAGCTTTCTTTTCAATGTAGCAATACTTTACCTCATAATCTTTAAGCCCTTAACTAAAAAAAGAAATGGGTTGCTCTAGATTTTCTTTGTTTAGCTAAGTTAGAATAGTTGATATACTTGCTTCACCCAAAAAGGTATAAATAATAAAATCCTTGTCATAATTAGGGTTGAAAAGGGTTGGAGCTTGAAAATTTTCTTGTTTGATAGCCTCAAAATCTATCTTTGCCTTCTTTGCTCCACTTGAAAACCATTTTTTTTTAAGCATAGAAGTAAGAGGCTTTACTAGAGTGGAAAGGTTTGGAATGAACCTTGTCACAAATTTAATTATGCCTAATGAGCTCTATAATCATTTCTTGTGGCTAGGAATTGGGATGGCTAAGATAAATTTTACTCTTGCAAGATCAATGATCAAGCCATCCTTAGAAATAATGTTCCCCTAAAATTTGGCCTAATTAGTAGAAAAAAACACATTTATTTGGATTTAGGGAATTCCATATTCCATGCATTTTTGAAATACTTTATCAAGGTGACTAAAATGGTCTTTTTCATGCTATGAAAACACTATGATATCATCCAAGAAGATCAAAACAAACTATCTAAACACACCTTGAAATTCCATATCCATGGCTCTCTAAAAAGTGGCACCTACATTGGTTTGACCAAAAGGAATTTTACAATAAGAATAGGTGTCTCACTTTGTAGTAAATATTGTCTTATGTTTTTTAGATTCTTGGACCAAAATTTTATTGTAGCTTGAGTAGCCATCCAATAAATAAAACATTTTTGACCCACAAATTCTTTGTAAAATATTCTCCATGGAGGGAGGGGATAATGATCCTTTAGGGATGCTCTATTTAGATCCCTAAAATCTATACAAAGTCTTATATCCCCATTCTTTTTTATAAAGGAACAATATTTGCAGACCATGAAGAATGCTTGATGGGAAAAATAATTCTAGCCACAATCAATTTTTCCAACTCCTCACTCATCAAAGGCTCAATATTAGGATTTATAGGCCTTTGTTTTTTCCTTATGGATTTGGAATCTGGATCTAATTAAATACTATGTTGGAAAATGCTTAGGTAAAAACCCTTTAGTTCTTCATAATCTCAAGCAACTAAATCATTGTATCTATTGCAGTGACTTATGAAAACAACATGTTCAGCAATAGAGCATACCTTTCCCAAGTTTAGAGACTTGCCCTCTAAAATCTCTATTGGCTTGAAGTCACCCTCTTTGTAGCTAAGTTCAAATTTTTCTACTTTAATTGATCATTAGGGTTGAAAATACCTTAAAGGGTGATGTGACAATTTGGTAGCTTATTGCTACATAGCTGCACAATTTAATCACCATACTAATTTTGCAGCTTAGCTGATTTTTTTAAGAAAATTTTACCTCATCTTGTAGAAAATTCACTATATGTTGGTCACTCTCAAAGACTTGCAAGTGATCTTGATTATCCAAAACAAAATACCTTCCTACAAGTTTGATATGTTGCTCCTTTTTACTTGCAACATGTGATAGTATGTCAAAATGAGCACCAACTACTACAAGTCTATCAACATGTTTATTCTAATTTATTGGAGTTGTTTGGATGTTAAAACACTCAAATCCTTCAATCAAATCCCAAACCTATGCTTGTAGGATTTGATGAGATTGTTCTTGGTTGAAATTTTAGTTCTGACTTGATGTACAACTAATTCACTATCACCAAAAACCTATAACACTTTGATATTTATTTTTTGTGTAAACTAGAGGCCTTGGATGAGTGCTTCATACTTAGCCATGTTGTTAGTGCAACTAAATTGAAGCCTAAAAGAAAATTATTCTCTCCTTTCTTGGAGATACCAACATTATGTTGGATGATGTGGTTTTGTTTCTGATATGTGGGTGTCATTGATGCCAACACTATTGGAATTAATGCATTAGGAGCTATATATGTCAAGGATATTGAGAAAATTGTGATAAAATGAGTTGTAGGTTGCCAGTGGTGAAGTTAAGTTAAATATTTTGGTTAGCTCCATATATTGATTATCAGAGGTTGTGGATTAAAGGATTTCTTTTCAAATATATCTAGTTTATCCATGACAAGTTTTAGAGATCTACATGAAGATTTGATCGAGTTATGAAGATTTGTATTCTGATATTTTTTTGTTGCCTCAATAGGTGTTCCTAATTGAAGATGATGTTATTTTAGTAAGTTCAATTATTTCAGATGTTTCTCTTGTGATTCATGATTTTTGTGGATGTTTCTAGATCATGATCTATTTTTTTGCATGTCCTTGTTGATATTTGTGCTCGCAATTGGTGATTTTCTCTTGCGTGCTCATATTTTTCATGTTCATGGCTGACAGGGTGATTGTAGCATGTTGTGGATCTTCGAGGAATAATTTTTGAAGATGGTTCATGTTTGAGGATTTTATTTTGGGTCTTCACTATGATGTGGCTGACCTTGGTTGATTCACATTAATAATTGCTATTGATTTGGGTTTATAGTTTGCATTCATTCTATTATTTTGTTTAAGCTGACATTTAACAATGTAATTTCTCGTCCCAGATATATATAAGTGATTTTTTATGCCATTTTATGGGCATGCGAGTGTGATGTGCATGAATAATATTCTAAATATTTTGAAGGAAAAGAAAAGTGTGAAGAGGAGTAAAGAAGAGTGAAGAAGTATTCATGTGCTTAACTAGAACTGTAATCAAGTATTAGAAGATGCTATTTTCTCAATTCAAAATCTTGCAGATCTAATCCAAATGTTTTTGTGAGATAGTGTGTTTTCCTTTGGGCAGTAAGCCTTGTTGTAATTGAGTCATGAGCTCTAGGTAGTGTGCTTTAATGCATATGCATTCCCCATTTTACTCTTTATACTTTTAATAGGGTATATTCCTGTGGACTAACCTCCATTGTGGTTTTTCCCTAACAATGTTTCCACATAAAAAATCTTGGTGTTATGCGTGTTTCTGATGTGTTGATGATTTATGCTTTCATGGTTATTAATCAAATATGAGAATAAGGTTAATAAATTTAATAAGTTTTAAATTTCTGTGACAACTGATTCATCCCCCCTCTTAGTTGTCTACCCTTGTGTTGCCAACAATTGGTATCAGAGCAGATTCCTTGGAAGAAGCTTAACAACTTGAGGTGATTTGGGATGGCAACATACAAGAAGGATAGTCCAAGATTTGATGTAACAAATTATTCTCTATGGAAGACTCAAATGGAATGTCATCTAAGATGCATTGGTGAATCCTACTAGAGCATTACAAGTAATAGGTATGTTATCCAACAAAATGGTCCCATTTCTACTACTGAGATTAGAGATACTGAGTACAATAGAAGGGATAAGGAAGCATTGTTTAGTGCTTTGACTAATTCTGAGATGACTAATGTGATGGATCTAAAGACTACTTATGAGATCTGGAAAAAGTTGGAAACTTTGTATGAAGGTGATGCTAATGTGAAGATTGCTATTTTGCAGAGTCTAAAAGGGAAATATGAGATGTTGAGAATGGGTAATGATGAAAATATTACCTCCTTCATGCAGAGATTGAATGAACTTGTGTGTGGCATTAGATGTGCTAGTGGATAGTTGGAAGAATAAGAGGTTGTAGCTAAAGTGTTTAGATCATTTCCTGCTACATACAAATTCAAAGCTACTGCTATTGAGAAGCTCCAAACTATGATAAATGTTACCAAAGATATATTGATTGGTAAGCTTACTACTTTTGAGTTGAGTGAATTTGGTGATTCCCTTCCTAAGATAGAATTTAAATTCAAGGCTCCTACTTTCGGAAGAGATAAACAAAGATATGATCCAAGTGAAAGTTCTTGTAGAAAGCTATTCAAGTATGAGGAGGACATGAGACAAATTGAAGAAGAAGAAAGAGAACTAGATGAACTTGAAGCATTGTCAAAAGATAAGCTAGAGGACAAGGTAATTATAAAGGAAAAATTCCTATTAATTTTTTTTTTTGCAATAAGATAGGTCATTTTGCATCAAGGTGTTTGGAGAGAGTTCCTAAGTCAAGACCAAACAAGCCTAGATTTCAAATAAAATGTTATTATGCTACTGATGAAGGTGTGATGGATGATGAATCTGATAAAGTGAATGTAAGTGAGGAAAAATGGGTATCTATTGATATTAGGTAAAATAATCCTATGTCTACTGAATTTGCTAGTTGTACAAATGTTTAGAAAGCACTAGTTGCTTGAGTTGAAGAGAAAGATGAATGTGTAATTGATCATGGATACTATCATCCCATGTCAAGTGATAAAATTAAGTTTGTGATCCTAGAAAGGTATGATGGTGGTGTTGTAATATTTCATGATGAAAAAGTTGGTGTGATCCATGGTAGAGAATGCATTTCTCTTTATGGTAAGAATAATATTGATGATTTCCTATATGTGGAAGGTCTATAGCATAATATTTTAAGTGTTAGACAAATGGTTGATAAGGGATATAATCTTTAGTTCAACGATGGAAAGTGCATAATATTGGGGAGTTCCAAAAATCTAATTACATTAGGTTAAAAAACAAAACGTAATATTTTTCACCTGAGTGTTGCTAGTAAAAGTTGTTTGATTGCTCAAGTTGATGAAAGTTGGTTGTGGCATAGGAGAATGTGTCATGTTAGTTTTGACAACATTATCAAGATAATTTCTACTAAGGATGTGAGAGATCTTCCTAAGTTGATGAAACCTACTAATGCCATATGCAAGGAATCTTAGTTAGGGAAGCAATCTAAAATTTCATTTTGAAGCAAACATCATAGTTCAAATGAATTGTTGGATCTTGTGCATACTGACTTGTGTGGTCCTACTAGAGTCAGAAGTTTACGAGCATACACGTATTTCATGTTACTTATTAATGACTATTCTAGAATGATGTGGGTTACTTTCTTAAGGGAGAAATATGAATATTTGGAGAAATTCAAGATATTTAAAGCTATGGTTGAGACAAAGACATGTCTAAAGATTAAATGTATGAGATTAGATAGAGGTAGTGAATTCACTTCCGGTGAGTTTGATTATTTTTGTAAAAAGAATGGAATAAAGAGACAATTATTTGCACCACTGACCCCTCAACAAAATGGAGTTGTGGAAAGGAAGGACAAGACAATTGAAGAAGCTAATAGAACAATACTTTTGGAAGGAAAATTTCCTCATATCTCCTAGAGAGAAGCTATGAGTACTGATGTTTACACTCTCAACTGGGTACAATTCAAAGATGATATTGGTAAGACCCCTTATGAGCTATGGTATGGTCATAAATCTACTGTTAGATACTTGAAAATATTTGGGAGTAGATGCTATATCAAAATAGATGAAGATATAGGAAATTTTGATTCTATGAGTGATGAATGAATCTTTCTTGGTTATTCTACTAAAAGCAAGGCCTACTAGTGCTACGATAAGAGATTGAGGAAAATGGTTGAAAGTGAAAATGTCAAGTTTGATGAAGACATAGCTAGACCATCCAAGACCTATGGATATGACTCTGATGATCAAAATGATAGTTCTAACAAAGGAAAGAAAGTTCATACT
Organism: Sequoia sempervirens; assembly: GCA_007258455.2. Classification (NCBI taxonomy): domain Eukaryota; kingdom Viridiplantae; phylum Streptophyta; class Pinopsida; order Cupressales; family Cupressaceae; genus Sequoia; species Sequoia sempervirens. The sequence goes on along the minus strand of VDFB02168118.1, from coordinate 147,045,674 downwards.
TCAAATCAAGTTTAGATCATTCCAATGAATCAAGAAAATCAAGAGGAAGGAGAAACTAATGAAAGTGCAAAAGAGAGCACAAGAGCTTGAAGTTCAAGAACATCCTAAGATTCCAAGATATGTAAGATTAAATCATTTAGAAGAATACTGTTTGATTTCAAAGATTGAGCCCAATAGTGTGAATGAAGCATGCAAAGATGAACATTGGGTTAAAGCAATGAAAGAACTATAGAAAATTGAGAAGAACAATACATGGATTCTTGTTCCCAGATCTAAGGACAAAAATGTAATTGGAACTAAATGGGTTTTTAGAAACAAACTGAATGAGAAAGGTGAAGTTGTTAGAAAGAAAGCAATATTGGTGTGTAAAGGATATTCTCAAATGGAAGGAATTGACTTTGAAGAAACTTTTGCCCCTATTGCTATGATTGAATCTATGAGACTATTTCTTGCTAATGTTGCTTACAAAAACTAGAAGGTTTATCAAATGGATGTCAAGTTAGCATTTCCAAATGGTGAGCTAGAAGAAGAGGTGTATGTTGAGTAACCTTTTGGATTTCAATTGACTAATCAGTGAGATATGGTTTGTCGGTTGAAGAAAGCATTGAATGGACTTAAGCAAGCCCCTAGAGCATGGTATGCTAGATTGGACAAATATTTGTTGAAGCTTGGATTTAACAAAGGTACTACTGATAGTAATCTGTATTTCAAGATTGATGATGATAAAGACTTGATTATTGAATTTTTTGTTGATGATATCACTTTTGGAGGAGATGATAGTTTGTGCATGAAGTTTGTTGATGAGATGAAAAGTGAATTTTAGATGTCTATGATTGGGGAGATGAAATTATTTTTGGGATTGCAAATTACTTAGTTAAAAAAGGGGATCTTTATATCTCAGTCTAAGTATGTGAAAGAATTGTTGAAGAAGTTTGGTATGGAAGGTTCAAAGCCAGTTGGTACACCCATGGTGACAGGATGTAAATTGATACAAGATGATGATTCTCTAAAAGAAAATTAGACTAGATACAAATCAATGATTGGTGGAATGCTTTATTTGACTCAAACTAGACCTGATATCATGAATTTTGTATGTATTGTTGCAAGATTTCAAGCTGTTCCTAAGGAATCTCATGTGACAACTGTGAAGAGGATTTTTACATACTTGAAGGGAACATTTGATTTTGGCCTCTAGTATCCTAAAGATGATGATCTTACATTGAGTACCTTTACTAATGCATATTGGGAAGGAGGCATGAATGACAAGAAAGGTACTAGTGGTGGAGCATTTTTCTTGGGAAAGAAGCTTATTTCATGGTTAAGCAAGAAGCAGAAAACCATTTCTTTATCTAGTACATAGGCAGAGTATATTGCTACTGCTAAAAATTGTACTCAAGTATTGTGGATGAAGGAGATGTTGAAAGATATCAGATTTTTGTATGATGAACCTATTGCTATATTCTATGATAATTAGAGTGCAATTAAAATTTCTAAGAATCTGGTGCTACATTCAAAGAGCAAGCATATATCCATCAAGTTTCACTTTTTGAGAGAGAAGGTGAGTGAAAAGGAAGTCTGATTAGAGTATGTACCTACTAAGGAGTAGATTGTAGACATCTCTACCGAGTCATTGCCAAATGATACTTTTGAGTATCTCTGAGGGAATTTAGGGGTGATTACCCCTCCTAATCATAACTAAGATGCATTTCATAGTCATATCTTGATCTAGATTGATGTTGTGGTGGACGCTACTTAGGGGGAGTAGTCAGATGTTCAAATATGTGGTTTAGAGGTTAGATATATTTGTCATTGATATCAAAGGGAGAGTAGAACAATGTGAAAAACTATAAATTATCTAAGGAGAAGAGTCATATGAAAGAGTTGAGAAGAAAAAGAGCCAGAACCTAAGGGGGAGTAAGTACTAAGAGTTAGTTGTGTTGATGGTAGTTTTTACATCATGTGTTGCCATCAATTCCAAAGGGGGAGATTTTTGGATGATGTGGTTGTATTGCTAATATGTGGTTTTCATTTACATCAACACTATTGGAATTAATGCATTAGAAGCTGTGTATGTCAAGGATATTGAGAAAATTTTAATAAAATGAGTTGTAAGTTGTTAGTGGTGAAGTGAAGTTTAGTCTATTGGTTAGCTCAGTACGTTGATGATCAGAGGTTGTGAATTAAAGGATTTCTTTTCAAATATATCTATTTTATCCATGTTGAGTTTCAAATATCCACATCAATATTTGATCGAGTTATGAAGATTTGTATTCTAATAGTTTTTCTATTGCCTCAGTTGGTGTCCCTGATTGAAGATGATGTGATTTTAGTAAGTTCAATTGTTGTAGGTGTTTCTCTAGTGATTCATGATTTTTTTGGATGTTTCTAGATTGTGCTCTATCTTTTTTGCACATTTGTGTTGATCGTTGTGCTCACAATTGGTGATTTTCTCTTGCGTGCTCATGTTTTTCATGTTCATGGCTGACATGGTGATTGTAGCATGTTGTGGATCTTCGAGGAATAATTTTTGAAGGTGGTTCATGTTTGAGAATTTTATTTTGGGTCTTCACTATGATGTGGCTGACCTTGGTTGATTCACATTAATAATTGTTATTGATTTTGGTTGATAGTTTGTATTCATTCTATTATTTTTTTTAAGCTGACATGTAATAATGTAATTTCTTGTCCCAGATATATATAAGTGATTGTTTATGTCATTTTATGGGAATGTGAGTGTGATATGCATGAATAATGTTCTAAATCTTTTAAAGGAAGAGTATGGTGTGAAGAAGAGTGAAGAAGTGTTCATGTGCTTAACTAGAACTGTAATCAGGCATTAACAAATGTTATTTTCTTAGTTCAAAATCTTGCGGATCTAATTTGAATGTTTTTGTAAGACATTGTTTCTTCCTTTGGGCAGTAAGCCTTGTTGTAATTGAGTAGTGAGCTCTAGGAAGTGTACCTGAATGCATGTGTAATCCCCATTTTACTTGTGGACTAATCTCCACTGTGGTTTTTCCCCTAACATGGTTTCCATGTAAAAACTTTTGGTGTTATGTGTGTTTCTGATGTGTTGATGATTTATGCTTTCATGGTCATTAATCAGATCTAAGAATAAGGTTAATAAATTTAATAATTTTTAAATTTATACGACAAATAATTCACCCCCTCTCAATTGTTGGTCCTTGTGTTCCCAACACATTACACCAACACTAGCACCATTTCTATTTCTAGAACCATCAAAAAACATATTTTGTAGTTCCCCAATATCCTCTTGAGCTTTTATGAGATTAAGGATAGCATCATTCTCCACATTAATGTAATAAGTTCCAAGACCAACCTCCTCTAATTCAACAACAAGAAGTGGGTCAAAATGTAAAGCATTTCCCCATTCATCCAACAAACAAGCAGGTACCTCCTGCAAAGGATTTACAGGCTTATGACTAGAACATCCCTCATTTTGATCATGCAATGTAAGGTTCATTTTTATTGGACTAGGAGTGTAAGATTTAATATGATCATTTTCTATAGGCTCATTTGATGGTTGCTTTAGTGCCATATCTACTTCTAAATAGTATGTGAGACTAATCAACAAACAAGTACCCACCTATCTTAGCTGTAAAATCCCTAAACAATAAAATGGAAAAATGAGTAGGGAGGTCAATGAATGAAATGTCTTGCAACACCTCATAGCTAGGAAATGCATGCAAGGAAAATTTTATGTTCTTAATTACCCCCACAATATTGAAAGTAGTGTCGTTCAATTATAAAAAATTCCATTCATCATTTCATACTTGATGTCAAGCATGTCAACAATCCCCTTAGGCATGACTAAATTACTTGCCCCTGAGTCTATCATACAATTATGCATTATATGATTCCAAATAATTAAAGAAATATAGAAGAGAGGTGGCTTATTTACTTTTCTTGAATTCCCTTCCTCTTTGGGTTACACCAGGCTGATTGATGGAGTAGTCTGCTCTTTTTCTTGTACATCATTTGTTTGTCTATGTTACTTTAAAGCCTATTGTAACAAATCCATTTGTGATGAGATAGATAGAGCCTCCCACATAGTAACATTTAGATTGGATTTCTTCATTTTCTCTACTATGTTGAAAGGAAGTTGATTAAATTTAGAAGGAACCTTTGGAACAAGGTCAACTCTTATTGCTTGTGTGATCTTAGGCTACTCCACCACTTGCTTAGGCCTATTAACAGGTTGATTTGATTTTGGAACCTCTATTGTTCTACTTGTTGGTCCAACATTTACAATATTTTGAGATGGTCGAGAAGATGATAGTTTCCAAACCATGGAATATGTGCCACCCTCTATTTCTCTTTTCTTGGATCTTGTGTTATGTACTATTGCATTTTTCTTCATTTGATTTAAACCATAGAAGTCTTCTTGTCCCCAAATGAAAAATGAAGAGTCACTTTATGCATGATTTTTATTATTAATAGATGTCTGGTTCATAGCATTTTTTTGCTTTGAAGTAGAGGTCTCATTTTGAGCTACCAAAGTTTGCACAAACTTACCATTTTGACAAGCATTTTGATTGTGAGAATGTTCATAATGATAACACCACTCTTGCTCTTGTGCTAGATTATTTTGCACTGGAACCAAAGCCTTAGTATTTCTGGTGGTAGGTGTATGCATGTTATTTATGGGTATACTATGGTTCCATTGAATTTTTCCATGATATGGTGGTCAATTTTGCTTATAACCTTGATTATGAAGCTGATGAGGCCTATTGTTTTGACCTTGCTTCCTCTTCATCTACACCAATTCATTCTTCATACTTTAGATTAAGGTGCCCCAATTTTCTAGAAGTGTAGCAACTATAGGAGGTTGGATTTTGGAACCACTAGAGTAGTAAGCACCAAGATAGGAGCCAATGTGGGTTGTGAAGGAAGCTTTGGAAATAAAGGAATTGGTGGCCTAGGAGCTATCTTCCTAGTCTGAATTAAATTATTTTCTACCCTTATAGAATGATCATATGCTCTAGGTAAAGTGAAAGAACCCATTGACTTAATCATAATAGCTATGTCACTATGAAAAACCCTCAAGAAGTACAAAAAAGCATGCTTGGGTGAAGGCCTGACCATGGTAGGAATTCTATCCCAAGTCCTTTGAAATCTATAATTGAAGTCACTCATGAATTTATGGGCTACTCTTTTGATTGTTGTAAATTGTTCTACTAGGGATAGATGGTAACTTTTTATCTTCAAAATGATTACATAACTTCTCCAATAATTCATCCCAATTGTGTATGGAGTTGGGCAGCAATCCTCTATAACATTGTAGTGCTTTAGTTTTTAGTAAAGTGGCTAGGAATCTAATAGCCATGTCGTCTTCCATTACATCATCTATAAAGCATATATTGGCCACATTAAAGATATGATCTGCTAGAGTAGTAGACATTTCACTAGTAAAATGAGGAATAATCATAAGGGAATTGACTGGTATATCATATTTTTTGGCTAAAATTAAGCGGCTACCACTAGTAAAGGATACAAAGGGCTGATTTCTAGGAATGACCATATGGAATAATTTTTTGTCTATATGGGTAGTAGGTGTCCTAGTTCAAAATAATATACCCATAGGTGGCATAGATACGACTCTAGGAGGACTTGTGTTTCTATTTCCTCTTATGGGTGACAAAGATTGTCTATTCCTTCTTCTAAAAGTAGAAAAATAAAGTTGAATGTATTAGAAATTACCTCTAGAACCAAGAGTTTTACATAGGAACAAAGTCGCCAATTTTTATGTAGAGTCCCCCCTTGATAGTAGAGTCACCAAGTACTTCTTTGAGAGCCTCTCCAAGGATGGAATGTTGAGAAAAAAACCACTCTCTCAACAAAAAATGATACTAAATTTCTTCTTGAGTCCCATTGGGCATGCCAGAAACTGTTGTCACAAAAAGCTACACCCTATTGAACAAGAGTTTAGTTTTCTAATGACATAATGAAAACCACCTAAAGTTGTGGGACCTTTGTGCATATGAGGTCAAATCTTTGGAGAAGTATGACTTCCTTTTTCAATCCCAATGCAATGTGTTTGTACAATCCAACAATGAAATCCTACAAATTCCATCTAACAAGGGAAAAGGGTTAGAAAGAATGTGTGAAGGGGAAAGTGGATGTGATACACCAAGATGAAAATGAGTTTATTCTTTCTTCAAAATAGCATTATAATACATCAAAAAAATAACTAAAACACACATTTAAACATGAAGGTAAGAGATTTTTATTCAAACATATAGAAATAATAGTACTAATAGTTGAGTTTTATAAATATAAAAGCTTAGAATCAATATTTACAATGGAAAAATTCAAGAATGTAGTGTCTGCAAGAGAAAAAACATAGAGAGGCCATAGGAATAACCCTTAAAATGAATAGAAGTTTTTCTTTTCTAGTTTAAGCATAACTTATATGAACAATAACTAACCCTAACCAGCTAGGGTTACCAATTAGGTCAAGGAAAAACCTGAGATCTATTCAAGAAACCCATGCCTAGAAATATTTACCAATAAGAGCCATGGATGCCATACCTGCTATGAAAAGAAGTTTCAAGAAGGACTTAGAAAAGAACAAGCTTGCACGTCATCCATATAACCATAAAAATTTATAGAAAAAAGTTATGGAGAATCCTCTTGAAATCCATGATTTTTTGTATGGAATGACAAGAGAGGATAAGCAATAGTAATGAATGAGCATGGTGCCCACAAATCTACTAGGATGAGACACCAAGATGCATTAATTTTTTCCTCAAGCCCTAAAAATTCAAACTTGGAAATTGGGAAGTAGATGCATATTAATGGCACCTGGTAAATAAATCGCACTAATTTGTGTATTGTTGAGGCGTCATTCCAAAAAATTCATGTTTACAAGCCTTGAAATTAAATGGCGTGAACCTCAAAAAAAGAGGTTGAAATGTTGAAAAGACAAGCATCAAGGTACTACAAAAATACATTTGATGTCACCCTTGCATCTTTTTTAGGTCCCACCACTTTTTCAGGTCCCACCAATGTCAGCATCCCATCGGGATCTTGAAGGGACCACAAAACATGTCTCATAAAAATTATACCATCCCTTTGATGAGAAAACTTTTCCTTCCATCAGAATGTTGAAGGGACCACAAAATAGGTCCTACCGAAATTGCACCATCCCTTTGATGAGGAGCCTTTGGAGTTTGTACCATCAAACATCATGCTTATAATGTACTGGGAAGAAGAAAGAAGCATTGGTTGGCAGGGAGGAGAGTTACCTCTTACCAAGGAAAGGTAAGATGTAATGGAGAAGGTCAAAGGCTGACTTTCAAAATTCCAATAGTTAGTCAATTTTTGAAAGGGAAACCATCAAGGAGACAAGAATATTTTGGAGAGATCGATAAAGAAGTCCCTTCAATATAACAAAGGAACCTAAGGTGATGGTTGAAAGCCAAGAAAAACAACTTTTAGAGGTTAGAGGGAATATTTACCTCTTACCTCCAAAAGTAAGAGGTAAGATGCAAGGGTGAAGGGTGAAGGTAGAGGGCCAAAGAAGGAAAAGTAAATTTAAGAGGAAGGGAAGAGGGAAGAGGGAGGACTAAAATCCAAAGTCCAACAAGACAAAATACTTAGCCAAATCAAACCTTAGTGAGCTTCAAGTGGTAGAGATAAGGCCAAAGGCTTACCTCGAAGGATCGATAGAAGTTAAGGGATAAGGATGAAGGTTGAAAACTAAAATACCTAGGGAAATGAATGGAAGGAATAGAAGGGGTGAAGCGATGAAGAAATCATGAAGGTAAGAAAGTAAAGGACATGATGAAACCACCAAAATGTGGAGCTTAGTCAATTTAGGAATGCAAGATGGCCCATGTAGGATCACTCAGATCAACTATCAATGATGGGTCATCAAAGGGGAGTAGGAAATGAAAAAAATAATCTTTCCTTTATTTTCTTTACTTTCTCTATGTTTATTTCTTTTAGCTCTTCTCAAACATCTTGAAGAATAATTATGTATTTCTCCATAGCTAAATCATTTGAATTGTAATTTACCTTGATATTTATTGGAACCATTTTTCATTCTTCTTACAAAATTTTCTTCATCGAGATCTTCCACCTTTGCAGCCTTGAATGCAATTTTTGTCTTTGTTCCATTTTTCAATCCAATCTTTCTCATTTCATAAGATGTTAGAGTACAAATCAACTACTCTTTAGTATAAGTATTATAATCTATAATTTCCTCTATAGCATACACCTTTTCACTATATGTATCAGGGAGAGTTCTAAGTACCTTCTTCACTATCTTAGATTCATCTATTTGTACACCAAGTCTTCTCATCCCACCTACCAACTCATCTACTCTTTGCATGTAGGATTTGATGTTCTCATCTTCACCCATTTGTAGGATCTCAAATTGTGCCTCCAAGTTCTCCAACTTTGCTTGTTTAACCTTTTCATCTCCTTCATGCATCTTTTCCAACTTATCCCACACATCTTTAGCAATATTCAAATTCACAACTTTAACAACTTCAAACTATGAAAGACTATTTATAATAATAAACATTTTCTTATTGTTTATTTCATACACTTTGATCTCATCAGCAATACTTGTACCACTATCCAAACCAACATATTGGTTATGAATAGAATTCTTAATCTCATATCCACAGTATGCTAGATATCCTTCCATCCTTGCCTTCGAGAATGCATAGTGAGTGTCATTGAACCTCAAACACTCAATTGTTATGATCTTGTTTTCCATCCTAGACCTTCCTTAAGTGGTTAAGCTCTTCTCCAAGGAACCTCGATCTGATACCAATTGTTGAACAAGACAACTAAGAGGGTGATGAATCAATTGTAACAATTTTAAACTTCAAAAACCTCAACAAAAGTTAGATTTATATGCAATCACAAAACCTTTACTCTGGTAATATGTTTCATTGTTAAATGTAGAAACAAAACTAAAAGTAGTAAAAACCATGCACACAATAACACCATATTTATGTGGAAAAAACAATGAGGGAAAAACCATGGTGAAGATTAGCTCACAATATAAATAATTCCAAAACTGAATACAAAGGATCACTACCAGAAAGGCTCACTACCAAGACAAGCACACTATCCAATGAGGGATCACTGCCAAAAAATTACAAAGAAGATATAAGAGAGTTGTTATAGAGAGAAAAATATCTCAATGCAATAGAGATTCCACCACAACTTTATCACACTTTTACAAACATTCTTGAAAGATAGAATGCACCTTTAGCTCACTACCTTGAGGAATTCAGAACTTTGAAATTTGCACTGATCTTCTCAAATTCGTATCACATACACATATCTCACATATATTGATATCACTTACACACGTCTCAACTCATACTTATACTGTCTTCAACCTTGAAACCCTTCCAAGGTAAGCCATACACAATTTCTATATACAAATTTAAATTAGGTCAGTGCCAAAAAATTCTATGGTGGAATTCGAATGATGGTGACCCATACATATTCTAAATGAGGACCTAAATGAGTCCCAACATGCATCAAAATGCTTCCATAATTTTTGCAAGTAGTGTTTAACAAAAGCTCGTCCAACACCAATGCAAGAAACATAAAATAATTAAGCACATGGATCCTTAATTATGTCCAATCTTTCTAGATAGCAAGCTTCACTTAAACATGAGTTGGAGTAAGTAATAAAAACTTGTAAATTCATCATAAAGCTTTGCAAAAAACTTCACTTGAAGAGTATGATAATTTTGTTCATTTGAATAACCCTATCAATCATTGAAATAAATTGTAGCTTGTTGGATATATATGCCTCAATCCCACAAGCTGAAACCTCAAAAAGAGGCAAGTCGATGTGAAATCTCTTATGTTTGATTGACTAGAAGTTGGAATCTTGTTGAACAGATTAGGTCATTGTGACCTTGCTTCAGTCTCACCAAATAATCCTATCACAATGACCTGTTGTGTTCAGTGTGACCTCCTACCGAGTGGAAATTTCTTACCGATGGTTGGTGTTTATTGAATATCGGGGAGAGTCTTGGTTTTTTGCTATGAGCTCTCAATGATGAAGGAATGTCTTGTCGACAATGTTTTCTATTAAAGCCTTTGGGGAGGGTGTTTGGTGTTTGGTAAGAGGTCTTACCGATATGAAATGTCTCACCAACCGAGGTTGCTATCGAGTGTCTAGCGGATACTGATGAGAGTCATCAATGTAACACAAGACTTCGGTATAAAGTCTTAGTGACTGAAGAAACTCTCACCGATAGCATATGGTCATCAGAAAAACACAAAGGTCTCGGGAAGAACTCTCAATGATTGATAAAGGTCTCACCAACAGGGATATACTTGGTGTCTTCATGGTGACAAAAAGATTTTGGTATCAAATCTTGATGACTTGGAGAGTCTCACGGATAGTAAAAGGTCTTCGAGATGACATGCTATGCTCGATGTGATGTCTTGGTGAAAGATAAATGTCTTACTGACTGTCAGATGCTTTGGTATAACATGAAGAGCTTGGTGTGATTTCTTGGAAAAAGATGATTGTCTCACCGAATGGAATACTCACGTCAGCATGACTTGAAGAATTCGGTATGAGGTCTTGGTGAACTATAGTAGTCTTGCTAATGGTATATTTTGAGATCGATGTGACTTGTGTACATCGGTATGATTCTTGTCGATGAGGAAACTCTTGCCGATAGGAATTCAATGGATGTTGGCAATTTTAGTATGACTTGTGGCATTCACTATATCATCTTGCTGATTGTTGGAACTTATGCCGATATTGATATGAAGCCTTTGAGCATCGAGGGGACACTTGTGTCTCACCGACATGTGAACTTAGTTGTATGTCTCCTTGACGGTTTGACTATCCTATATGGCTTGCATTCGACCAATTAGAGAATCTGAATGGGAACTGTTGGAAGTTAGTCTATTGCAGCTGTTACTAAGAGGAAGCTCGACAGATAGGGGTGACATGAATATACTCAGTGATTTTAGATTGTGTAGGGTTCGATGAATCAATGAATTGTTGTGTGTTTGTATGATAAAGTGGATGATTTCTATTCTATGAAGACTATAATGTGAATGTTCTGTAACAAGGTTGTTCATGGTGAATGCTATTATAAACTAACATTAGAAAGATAAGTCAGAACTCTGTATGTATTCTTTATTGTTGTAATACAAAGTGACTTCTCTTGGTGTGGTGGGTTTTTCTCCTGTAAGGGTTTTCTCACGTAAATCTAGTGTTCATATGTGTTTTTTCAAATACTCTATTTCTGTTATTGCTTTCAAGTGCATCTTAATTGAATTGTAATTGGAAAAATTTAAAAGTATATCTATGTTCTTCCCTAAGGTTTTGACATTAGGAGAGTTGCTTCCACACCTTTACTTTCCTTACAAGTGGTATCATAGCCTAGCCAGTTGTGTTATCCTTGTGGGTACGTTGGGTTTTTTGTATCAATTTCCATTTAGTGGGAGTCCTGTAGAAGTTGGTTAATTCTAATTACAGATTGAGATGGCTAGCATGTCAGGAAAGATTGAAATAGAGAAGTTCAATGGCAGCAATTTTGAGTTGTGGAAACTCAAAATGGAAGATCTTCTAGTGAATAGTGAACTATGGCTTGTTGTGTCTAGAACTAAACCTACAGGAATGAAGCAAGAAGATTGGGACCTTGCAGATAGAAAGTATAAGGGGTTGATAAGTCTCTATTTGGTAGACTTCGTACTTATGAATGTGCATGAAGAGAAGACTGTATCTTCCTTGTGGAAGAGAGTGGCATTTATTTATCACAGGAAGTCCTTGGTGAATAAATTGTTCTTGAGGAAGAAGTTGTATAGGTTGAGAATACAGGAAGGAGAATCTGTAGCTGATCATTTGAACACATTCAACATGTTGATTGCATAGTTAACATATGTTGGTGTGAAGACTGAAGAAGAGGATCGTTGTATGCTATTATTGTGTTATTTTCTAGATTCTTGGGATCATCTAGTGATGGCTATTGGGAGTACAACATCCAATTTCAAGATGGAAGATGTTGTTGGTTATTTTTTATCAGAAGAGATGAGAAGGAAATCTTCTAAGATGGTGAAAGAAGCTCTTGTTGTCAGAGGAAGATCAAAAGAGAAAGGAAAGAAGAAGGACAAGAAATTGAAATCGAAATCAGAGGGGAGATCAAAGTCTCTCGGAAAGAAGTCCAAGGTGAAATGTTGGAATTGTGGGAAACCTAGTCATGTATGAAAGGATTGTAAAGAGGAGAAAAAGAAGGAGAAGAAGAGCTCTTCTGATAATGATTCTTCTTAGAGTGATGCAGAAGCCTTCATTGCTGCCTTGGCTACACAGGCATCAAATGATGTCTGGCTGATTGATTCTAGAGAATCTTTCCACATGACATCTCATAGAGACTGGTTCATGAAGTATGAAGAATACGATGGTAGAAAGGTGTACTTGGAAAGTGATTCAATTTTGGAAATTGTTGGCTGTGGAAGAGTTAGAATCCAATTCCTTGATGGTAGAGTGAAGGGGATCAAGGATGTTATGCACATGCTAGGTCTGGTGCAAAATCTACTATTTGTTAGTAAGCTGAATGATATTGGAGTACAAGTCACGTTCTCTATAAATGGTTGCAAGATGACTAAAGGCTCAATGGTGCTAGCTCAGGGTGCTCGTATTGGTACCTTGTACAAGCTGGATGCACATGTTGTTCAATGTAACAGTGTCTCTATAAAGTTACAGAAAGCTACTCATGGAGATAAAGAGGGAAATGTTCCTAATTGTGTAAACTCTATGGAAGTGAAACTTCTAGCAGAAAAGACTATGCTCTAGCATCATAGGCTAGGCCACATTGGAGAGAAAGGTTTAAAAACCTTAAAGAATAAAAACCTGGTTGAGGTACTTGAAGATTCTAACCTTGAATTTGAATTTTGTGAACATTGTATATATGGAAAGCAGTACTATGTTTCTTTTTACTCAAGTCCTCATAAATCTTCTGGTTTGCTAGACTATATTCATTCTGACGTATTTGGTCTAGTGAATGTTCCTTCTTTGTCTAAATCAAGATACTATGTGTTGTTTATTGATGATTATTCAAGAAGAGCATTTGTATATTTTCTAAAAATTAAATCAAAAGTGTTCAGTTAGTTTAAGGAATTTAAGAACCTTGTTGAAAGTTAGACTAGTAGAAAAATAAAATGCTTAAGGAATGATAATGGTGGTGAGTTTTGTTCTAATGAATTTGAAAGATACTGTAAAGACCATGGGATTAAAAGACATAAGACTACACCCTATACTCCATAGCAAAATGGAGTTGCAGAAAGGTTCAATACGAGAGTGATGGAGAGAGCACAAAGTATTCTGAGTAGTGTTGGCTTGAAGGAGAAGTTCTGGGCTGAGGCTATTGCTACTACTTGTTACTTGATTAATCATTCTCCAAACTATGCTCTTGTTGAGAAAACACCTTTGGAAGCATGGTCTAGTAAGAAGCCCTCTCTTAGAAATATACATGTTTTTGGCTATGAGGCATATGCATATGTGCCAAATGAGAAAAGATCTAAGTTGGAGAGCAAGGTTATTAAATGAATTTTTATTGGCTATAGTGCTGGCATAAAAGGATACAAGGTTTGGAATCCTAATACAGAGAAGGTTGTATACAGTAGAAGTGTAATATTTCATGAGTTGAAACCTTCTACCTTGGATCTATAGTTAGAGAAAAAGTCTGAAAACAAAAAAAATGTAGTTCTAATTCCTCCGACACTAGAGAAAGAGGAATTGAAAATTCAAAATGTACCTGAAACTAAGGAGAGCTCAAGCAGTTTTGAAAGTTTGAAGGAAGAAGAAGAACCTCAGTCTTAGCCAGTGAAGAGGTCAACTCATAAAAGAAAACAACCTGATACGTATGGGTTCTCTTTCATAGATTCTACTTGTGCCTATGCTTTGATTTCTAGCACTGATGAGCCTAGGACTATAAAAGAGGCAATTAAAATGTTTGATTCAGACTATTGGTTGGAAGCCATGAATGAAGAGATGGCATCATTAGAAAAGAATGATACCTGGATTTTGGTTCCCTTACCTAAATGTAGAAAAGTTGTGGAGTGCAAATGGGTATTTAAGAAGAAGATAGGTATGGATGGCAGTGTAGAAAAGTACAAGGTGAGGTTGGTTGCCAAGGGATATTCCCAGGTAGAGGGAATTGATTATGGGGAAATATTTTCTCCTGTAGCTAAGCTGACGTCCATTAGATTTGTTTTGCCACTTGCAACAGTGTATGACTTAGAGATCAAACAAACGGATGTGAAAACATTTCTTCATGGTGATCTTGAAGAAGAAATCTATATGTCCCAACCTAAGCACTATGTTGAGAAAGGTAAAGAAAAACTAGTTTTCAAGTTAAAGAAGTCTCTGTACGGGTTAAAGTAGTCACCTAGAATGTGGTACTAGAAGTTTGATATGTTTGTATTGTCTTTGGGATTTGTGAGATCAAAATCTGATCATTTTGTCTATTATAAAGCTAAAAGTGATTGAGTGCTTATTATTGCTCTATGTGTTGATGATATGCTATTCATAGGCAATAGTAAGCTAATGATTTTTGATCTTAACTCTCACTTGTCTGCTAAGTTCGAAATGAAAGATCTTGGTGCAGCAAGGTATATTCTAGGGATGGAGATAACAAGGGACAAGAAGAATAGAAAACTTTGGCTCAGTCAGAGTAAGTATATCAGGACTGTTCTAGAGAGATTTTGCATGAATGATTGCAAGCAGCTAGTTGTTCCAGTCTTGTAGGGAACAAAGCTATCTATTGAAGACTGTCTAAAATATCCTACTGAGATGGAGGACATGACCAGTGTACCCTATGCTAGTATGGTTGCAAGTCTTATGTATGAAATGGTCTGTACAAGGAAAGACATTTCCCAAATAGTGGGAGTACTTATTCAGTTTATGGTTAATACTAGGAGGACACATTGGGATGCTATGAAGAGAGTGTTTAGATATTTGAATGGAACTTCAAAATATGATTTGTGTTACCATGGAAACTTGGTTGAGTCACAGAGGACTCTCAACATTTGAGGTTACGTAGATTCTTATTGGGCAGGGGACATTGACAGTAGGAGGTCCACTAGTGGATACATTTTCATGATGAATGGTGGTGCAGTGAGTTGGATGAGTAAGTGGCAGGCTGTAGTCACTTTGTCCACTACAGAAGCTGAATACATGGTAGCTACACATGCTTGTAAATAAGCAGTTTGGTTAAAATGTTTGTGTTCTAACATTGGTTTTGATGCAGGGAAAATAATTATTTTTTGTGATAGTCAGAATGAAATTTGTCTAGCAAACAATCCTATTTTCCATGCCAAGATGAAACATATAGATGTACAATACCACTTTGTATGAGATATGGTGGAGGATGGAAAGGTTAGTTTGGAAAATTTTGATACTTTGTAGAATGTTGTAGATGCATTGATGAAGCCAGTGAGCATAGACAAGTTCAGGTGGTGTGCCAATTTGATGGGCCTTAGTTCCCATGAAATTTAGTAGCTTTGTTGTGCTTTGGAGGTTCCTATGTGATCTTCATCAAGTGGGAGATTGTTGGATATATATGCCTCAATCCCAAAGGCTGAAACCCCTAAGAGAGGCAAGTCAGTGTGACATCTCTTGTGTTTGACTGACTAGTGTTGGAATCTTGTTGAACAGATCAGGTCGTTGTGACCTTGCTTCAGTCTCACCAAATAATCCTATCGCTATGACCTATTGTGTTTGGTGTGACCTCCTACCGAGTGGAAATATCTTATAGATGGTTGGTGTTTATCAAATATCAAGGAGAGTCTTGGTTTTTCACTATTAGCTCTCTGCAATGAAGGAATGTCTTGCCAACAACATTTTTTGTAGAAGCCTTCGGGGAGAGTCTTGGGTGTTTTGTAAGAAGTCTTACCAATATGAAATGTCTCACAAGCCGAGGTTGCTATCAGGTGTCTAGCGGATACCAATGGGAGTCATCAATGTAACACAAGACTTCGGTATGAAGTCTTAGTGATTGAAGAAAGTCTCACCGATAGCATATGGTCATCGGCAAAGCACAAAGGTCTCGGGAAGAACTCTCAGCGATTGATAAAGGTCTCATTGACGGGGATATACTTGGTGTCTTCGTAGTGAAAAAAAGATTTTGGTATGATGTCTTGATGGCTTGGAGAGTCTCGCCAATAGTAAAAGGTCTTTAGGATGACATGTTGTGCTCATTGTGATGTCTTGGCGAAAGACGAATGTCTTGCCGACTATCGGATGCTTCAGTATAACATGAAGAGCTCGATGTGATGTCTTGGTGAAAGATGATTATCTCACCAAATGGAATACTCGCATCGACATGACTTGAAGACTTCGGTATGAGGTCTTGGAGAACTCTGATTGTCTTGCCGATGGAATTTTTTGAGATCGATGTGACTTGTGTGCATCAGTATGAGTCTTTCTGAGAGGAAACTCTTTCCCATAGGAATGCAATGGATGTCGGCAGTTTCGGTATGACTTGCGGCATTCGCTATATTGTCTTGCTGATTGTTGGAACTGATGTCGATATCAATATGAAGCCTTTGAGCATCGGGGAGACACTTCTTGTGTCTCATCGACATGCGAACTTAGTTGAATGTATCCTTGACCGTTTGACTATCCTATGTGGCTTGTATTCAATCAATCAGAGAAGCCGAATGGGAACCGTTGGAAGTTATTCTTTTGTGGCCGTTACTGAGAGGAAGCTCGACAAACAAGGGAAACATGAATATACTCAGTGATTACAGGTTGTGTGGGGTTAGATGAATCAATGAATTGTTGTGTGATTGTATGATCAAGTGGATGAGTTCTATTATGTGAAGACTGTAACGTGAATGATCTATAACAAGGTTGTTCATGGTGAATGATGTTGTAAACTAACATCAGAAAGATAAGTCAAAACTCTATATGTAATCTTTATTACTGTAATACAAAGTGACTTCTCTTGGTGTGGTGGTTTTTTCTCCTGTAAGGGTTTTCCCACGTAAATCTGGTGTTCATATGTGTTTTTCAAATACTCTATTTCTGTTATTGCTTTCAAGTGCATCTTAATTGGACTATAATTGTAAAAATTTAAAAGTATATATGTGTTCTTCCTTGAGGTTTTGACGTTAGGAGAGTTGCTTCCACACCTTTAATTTCCTTACATAGCTTAGAAACTCATCAACAACAACTCCAAATGTCAAATCCTCTTTAACAAAGCAAGAGAGAAACCTTATCAACTCATTCTTAGAACTGAAATTCTTGAATTCAAAATGTGGAGAAATGTGGAGCATATGCATTTCTCCTAGACCACAATGAGACACCCTGAAATGTATAGTTCACATACTAGCGAAAATATATCGCACTATACAATAATCTAGAAGCCCAAATTCTAGATATAGAAACTACCAATAGCCATGAACAATACCTTAGATTCATATAAGCATAGAATTAAACTAGAAGAAACACATAGCACATCCTAGACCATACACTGAATGCCTACATAACATTGTTTTCTTTATTTATCAAAATTTCTCAAAAGCACTTGGAAACCAAGTACCTAAGAAACCATTTTAGAACATTACTTCGCTCTAACACCCTTTGAGACATAGCAACATAAAGATAACTCCATTTACTCATAGAAAATTTTCAATATCTCAACTATACATGCACAACCTACAAACATTATTTATTACAATTTTCTTAATATCCTTGACATATACAACGAATAACAAACCTCCATACACATAGTTGGCATCAATGAAAACACCTTCATACTTGCAACACATGCATCCTACCCAATCATCACCTATATAGGCACTTAAAGAGAAATTATTATCCTTTTGATACAATAGACCATAGTCCTGAGTGCCCTCCAAATATTGAAATAATATCATTTTTATTACCACCACATCTGATTCTTTAGGATCTTCATGAAATCTAGTGACGAGAAAACTTGCATGCATGATATCCATTCTAGTAGTAGTTAGATATATAATTCCAAAAATAATTGATCTATACTTTCTCTTATTAGTCTTAGGAGATTCATCATTCTTTCTCAACTTACAACCAGTAACCATGAGAGTACATACCAGTTTAGAGCCTTCTATTTCAAACTTCTTTAACATTTCCTTGACACATTTTGAATATGAAATGAATATTCCTTTTTTTTTCTAGATAATTTTTAGCCCAAGGAATCCCCAAACATTGAAATCTCAAAATATTTCTACATCTCTTCTACAAATATTCTACACATAATTTCATTTTCTTTGAAGATTATGTCATCAAAATACACCACTACAATCAAGATTTTGATCCTTTTTGAACTTTAAAGTAAATATTTCTATCAACTGTACCTTTATTGAATCCATTCTACAACAAGTACCTATCCAACCTTGCATACCAAGCTATGAGAGCTTGCTTGAGTCCATACAATGCCTTCTTCAATATGCACACCATATTAGTATTTTTTGATAACTAAAATCCTTTTGGTTGTTCAATGTATACCTCTTCTTCCAACTCACCATTTAAGAATGTAGACTTCACATCCATCTGATAAACCTTGAAGTCCTTATGTGCTAAAAAGGCCAAAAACATCCTAATGGCCTCCATTCTTGCCACCAGAGAAAGTTTATCTTCAAAATATATTGCTACCACTTGTGATTAGCCATTACAAAAAAGTCTATCTTTATTTCTAACAACTTCTCCATTCTCATTTATCTTGTTTTGGAATACCCATTTAGGTCCTATTATATTTTTTTTTATTGGTCTTGTGACAAGTTCCCAAGTCTAATTCTTCTCAATCTACATCAATTCTTCTTTTGTAGCTTTTGTCTAATTCTCATCCTTGCATGCCTCAATCACTATCTTAGGTTTTACTTTGGAAAGTAAAGACAAGTTTACCTCTTCTTTTGTCATAGCATCTTTTATTCTTGTTATCAAACCTCTACTCTTATCACCAATGATCTGATCTTCAAAATGATTGTTCTACAATTACTTAAGACTCTTAAGAATCCTTTTAGAGAAAGTCTTCCTCTTCAACCTACATTTCATTTTCCTTTGGTTCTTATTTTTCTTGATCTTTCAAATATCCTCTTCAACCTCTTGTTTTAGCACCAATAATTTTTACTTCTTGTAGAATATCCAAGGAAGATTCCTTTTATTTGACTTTGTATAAAACTTTCCCAAGTTTTCTTCACTTTTCTTGATATAGAACTTGCTTATGAATACTTTGAAGTATTTGATAGTAGTTCTTCCATACCATAATTCATAGGGAGTATTTGAACTTTTTACTCTTTCTTACACTCTATTGAGTATGTATACCATAGTATGAAAAGATTCTCTCCAATAGACATCTAGTATATTTTCTTCCTGCATCATTGTCCTTGTTGCTTTCTGGACTATCTTATTCTTTCTTTCAATCACTCCATTATGTTGAGGAGTTATAGGAGCTAAAAAATTCCTATTTATTCCACAATCTTCACAAAAAAAATTAAACTAATTGTAGGTGAACTCTCCACCTTAGTTAGAACTTAAACACTTGATTTTCATATCCATTTCATTCTCAACCATAACTTTAAATGCTTTAAACTTATCTACAGATTCTAATATTTTCTAAGAAAAGTTACCCAAGTCATTCTAGAGTATGCACATAGGTCCACATAGGTTTGTACGCACCAACTTTGAAGGTCTTGCAGTAGAATATTCTTTGCTATTGGACCTATTTTTTGTTCGCTTCCAAACCTAGCATTCCTTGAAAACTGCATTGATAGGCTTTGTAATTATTGGCATATCTCTCATAGCTTGAGAAGAATTGATCCTCACTAGGCTATAAAATTTGATGTGACATATTCTTATATGCCATAGCCAAATTTCATCTATTTGAGTCTTAAAGCACTTACCATTAGCACCTTTATGCTAATAAACATTTCCATATGTTCTTGTTCTTGCGGCAACCAAAGTTCTAGATCTTCCTTTTCTAATCTCACAACCACCATCCTGAAATAAAAGATTATATTATTTTCTTCACATATGTCCTACACTTAGAAGATTATGTTGAAGACCCTTGACATAGAAAACATAATTTGTATTATTATTATCATCAAAAAAAGTTGAAACATAACGAACATCATTTGTATTATTATTATGATAAAAACTAATTAAACCTTTTCCACATATCTTAAAAGATGTATCATTGCCAAATTTAACAAGACCGCATTCAAACTTCTCAGTTTTAAGAAACTTACTCTTATCAACTATCATATGATTTGAGCATCCACTACAAATTATCCAATGGTTTTTCTCCTCTCTAGCATGAAAATCAGTCACTATAGTCCCTTTGAGGTTGTGACCTATTTTTGAAGCAATTTCCTTCATACATCTTTTAGAGTTAGTAGCACTATTTCTAACATTTAGAGCCATGAACAAAAAATCATCACTTTCACCATGTTGGATGTTGTGGTTGTGTTTCTGATATGTGGTTATCATTGATGTTAATACTATTAGCATTAGTGTATTGAAGGTTGTATATGTCGAGGATATTGAGAAAATTGTAAAAGAAGAGTTGCAAGTTGACAATGGATTAGTGAAGGTCATGAAGGTATCGTGCTCAGTACGTTGATGTTAAATCATTGTGGATTAAAGGGTTTATTGCTGAATGTATCTAGTTTATCCACCAGAAGTTTCAGAGATTCACGTGAATATTTGATCTTGTTATGAACAATTGTGTTTTAACAGTGTTTTTGTGGTTTTAGTTAGTGTTCCTGATTGAAGTTAGTGTGATTCAAGTAATCTTAGTTTCTTTGGATGTTTCTCTGATGGTCCTTAATGCTCGTGGATGCTTCTAGATAATTCTTTATCCTTGTTTCATGTCCGCGTTGATTGGTGTGCTCGTGGCCAAAGATTTTTCTCTTGTGTGTTTAGTTTTTGTGTTCTTTTCCAACATGGTGGTTGTATCGTGTTGTGGATCCTTGGATATTAAAATTTCAATGTTTTTCACTCTCAAGGATGTTATTTTGGGCCACAACATAATATTGCCCAATGGTGTTTGATTCGCATTGAAAATTTATTTATAAATTTGGGCCAACATTGTGTATATGTTTTATGTTTTATATTTCAGCTGATGATGTTGTTGATATAATTCATATTTCCAATATATAAGAGTAGTTGTTTGTTTGAATTGAAGTATGCATTATGTGCTTCTATGTATGTATGTGCAAATATCATTCAAAGGTAGAGTAGAGTGTGATGAAGTGTGTAGAGGAGTGAAAAATTGTGCTTAACTAGAATCGTAATCAGGCTTTTGAAGAAGCTACTTTCTTAGTTCAAACTCCAAATGATTTTAATTTGAATCTCTTTGTAAAATAGTGTGTCTACCATTGTATTTGAGCAGTGAGCTCTGGGAATTGTGCCTAAATTCATGTGCATTCCCATTATTATTCTTTATACTTTTAGCAGGGTATAATCTTGTGGACTAACATCCACTATAGTTTTTCCCCTAATAGGGTTTCCACGTAAAAAATCTTGGTGTTCTCTATGTTTTTGATGTGCTGATTGTTTATAGTTTATTGTTCATTCATCAAATTTGAGATTAAAGTTAAATTAAGTTTGAAAAGTTAAATATTTTGTGATAACTGATTCAAGCCCCCCTCTCAGTTGTCTATCCTTGTTTTTCCAACAATTGGTATTAGAGTAGGTTTCTCTAAAAAAATTTAAAAGCTTGTGGTGATCTGAGATGGCATCATACAAGAAGGACAATCCTAGATTCGATGGAACATACTACTCACTATGCAAAGCTAGAATGGAATGTCATTTGAGGTGTTTAGGTGAACCCTTTTAGAATATTACAAAGAACAAATATTCTATTCCTCAGAATGGTCCTTCCACTCCTAATGAGATTAAAGAAGTTGAGAATAATATCAGGGCTATGGAAGCTTTGTTGAGTGCTCTAATGGATTCAGAAATGAAAAATATGATAGATCTAAACAACTCATGAGATGTGGAGGAAGCTAGAGACTTTGTATGAAGGAGATGTACATGTGAAGGTTGCTAAACTATAGAGTTTGAAAGGCAAGTATGAAAAATTTGAAGATGGGTGAAGATGAAAATGCTTCTTTTTTAATGCAAAGAGTAAATGAAATTGTGATGGTTATTAGATGTGCTAGTGGTATTCTAGATGAACAAGAAATTCTAGCTAAAGTGATCAAATCATTGCCTCCCTCTTACAAATCAAAAACTCATGCTATTGAAGAGTTCATATCAGTAACAAATATGACAAGACATATGTTGATTGGTAAACTTATAGTGCCCCTTCATTCCCACTTGGGATGTGTAGGTAGTCTAGCTAAGGAATCTAAAGAAGGAGATGGAACAAGGACTTTTGATGGTACTCTTGTGGGTATGAGGTACATTGTGTTGCTTTGATGCAGAGATTTAATTGGGTAGCTTAGCTTACTTGTTGCTCGTGATACTCTTTCATGACATTGAGGTTATGATGATACACTGTGGTTGAATTTAATTGGTTATGATTATGTATAGATGCAGTAGTATATTGTGATGCAGTAAACTACTAATTATTTCATGATGTTATGATGTGATCAGTTTAGTTTAACATTCTTACTTTATACTTGATGTTGTAGTTGTTATTATAGATTTGGTGAGGGGACAGTGTAGTACCACTCATTTGCAAGTGCCCTAATACACTGCAATTCCTTCTCACAATGTGATGCATTTGTTTATATATGTGTTGTACACAACCTTGCTTGTATGCAGGAATTGCAAGAATAAAGTCTTGATTCCACCTATTTTGGTAGGACAAGGCAAGCATTAAATTATCCCAATGGGTATGATGTTGAAACAAAAATGACAAGTCTCCCCATCCCAAGTTTGTCAATCCATCATGCGTCTAGTGGTATTGTGTGTCCTTGACTTTGGTTATTTCGGTATTATGTGATAGTTGTCTATCGTGAGTTGTATTTGTGTTATTTATTTAATGTTTGTGTTATTATGTATTTGGGTGGATGAATAGTATTATTTAATTTAAATAATCAAATAATTAAAATAAGTGTTATTAGTTAGTTATTCAGTATAACTTTATTAAAATTTAAAATTGTTAAACTAAAAGTTATGTAACTAATTAAAGATAAATAAATTAATTGTGTAAATAACGTTATTTATAATTTTAAAACTTGGTATTTTTTATAATTTAATGTAAATGGTAAGTTGCAGATAAATAATAGAATAAAATATTTAAATAATTAATAATGTGTCAACTATGAGTTGAAATTAATAAAATAGAAATTTAAATTTTAAAGATTTCATTTAGAAAAGAATAAGAAAAACGAATGCATGTCCAGTTAATTTTTGAAAACTTGAGAGAAAATGGAAAATTGCTATTTTATTATGATTTTTGAGTTTTCAAAAAGGAATATTGGGATTAATGGAAAGGAAAAAGGATTTGTTTTGCTTCCATAGGAATGGATACATGAATTTTGTGTGAAGTTTCTTTTGGTAAAAAGATTGGATAAGGCTCTCGGGAAGTTCTTGGCTAGAATTGTTTTGCACATCTTTTGGAAGAGGAAATCTTTGAGAAAAGTTTGGGAATTGAAATATGAAAGCTCAACCTCAATCTTCATCAATTTGAGCTTGAGAATCCAAGTTCCTTATTTTAAATGTTTGTTTAAATTGTGTTTTTACAAGATTGTATGTACAAAACTGTAAAAAAAAAAATTGGTTTTGTGGAATTGAAAAATTAGAGGATTTGTTTATATATTTGAAAAACCATCTATTAATTTTTTGTGAAATTTTGGAAGCATTTGTAGAAGGATTGTGAAAATCTTAGATCCTCTATAGGGAAATGAATTACAATGGTAGGAAATTCAAAAAGAAAACAATCTATAATTTAGAAAATCCCATAGATAATTTAGAAAATCTCTGTAGGATTGAAAAAAGAAATCCTTTAATAAATTAGGAAAAATAAAATCCTCTGATAAAATAGTAAATCTTTTTCAGTAGAAAAAAAATATATTAAAAAAAAAAATAGCAGAGAGAGAGGATCACTAAATTAATCATAACTCAAAATTTACAAACAGTAAAATTTTGAGAAAAAACCAGATCTGAAAACAAAAGTTATTAAAGTTGTAACACACTAGTTTTATGATTAGTATTATTTGAATACAGTAAATTATTTTTAATTTATTAAATTATATATATATATATATATATATGTATGTATAATTATATGTATTATACATATTTAATTATATATATTTAAATATATTAATTTAATTGGTTATTTTGATATAATAGATATTTTAAATATATATGTCTAATTTTTACGTTTGAAAGTTGTAAATGAAATATTTAAATATTTAAATGTTATATGTATTTTTAATATATATATATTTATTTAAATGTATTTTGACAATAGATGCATGCGAATGCATGGAATGAACTATTTTTAGAATGTTATAATTTAAAAGAGGAAATTGAATTTAAGCAAATGTTTGATAATAATATGATTTTATTAGAAAAAGTAATTTTAATTAGGTGCATGAAAATGAACAAGTAGTTATTTTAAGATGAAATGATTTTAAAAGAGAAATGCATATTATGCATTATTTGGTCCATGCTAAGCACAAATAGTTAAGATGAAATGATTTTTATATAGAAATTGATTTTTATTATTGTGTGTGTTATTGTGGAAATTCGAGTTAAACTATTAGTGTTCATTTTCTTATTGCTTGTAAATGGAATTAAATTAAGTTGATTAATTCTAAGTAATGAGTTGATGATTTGATTGGATTTAGGGAATCCAAATATTAGATTAATTATATGCCTGAATTTTTTATTGGTTGAGTTTTCTTTGTTTGCATTGTTGGACAATTAGGTTGTTTGGTTTTGTAAGTCTTCCAAAGAAGTTCATTCTATGTGGGGTTGTTATATATGTTGGTTCAAATTTTGATTTGTGTTGGGTAGTGCATGTGGGTGTAGATAGTTTGAATGCTTGATTACCACAGACAGGATATGTGATATAGTATGGATACCCGATTACTATGAACAAGTTGTGTGACCTTATGTTTTAAGGTTGAGATGGGTTATCAATATTGTGCACCTTGTCTACCTATAGATTTATGGATTTGAACCTAGTGTTTTTTGTAGGAGAGTGGCTCTTTGTGATTGGTTGATTTCACAAGTCTCTAGGAGTGGTCTATTGATGTTATGTTTTGTGATCTATTGATGTTATAATTTTGGAATCTATAGGTTTTGTGTTGTCTATGTATTCCCATGTCACTCTTGTTTGGAGTTGAGTCTTGTTGTTATCTGTTGGACATCTTTGGTCAAGGATTCTTCCTTGTCATCTCCTAGCACGAGGGGTGATTTTTTCTCTAAATCCATGTGGTTGGGTGGAACGTGCTACACACCCCGTTGGGTCCCCCACCAGTGTTCGTACAATGCAATGTCTTCCTGATGGAACATTCATGAGCCAAAGATTTTCTTATAGCCAAATGTTAATTATGTATTTCAGTTACACTCATGTATTAACGAATTACTCCCACATGTGTTGGGAAGTTTATGATGTAAACTTATGTATCTGATCTATTTATTGTGCTAGAAGCTAATGTAAAGTATAAATGTATCATTGTAATTATGTGATAAAATATAGTGGGTATCGTCTTATAAGCATGTTGTATATATGTGTATAGTTATTAAATAGAGTTGATCTTGTTCATAATGGTCTATCTCTTGCATATGCTTTGATGTTATAGTTATGATGGATGAATGGACTTAACTAATGCATTTTAGAATTTCATTTATCTTTTCATTTTGGGCTTGAATATGTAATGTTACCTCCTGCACCCACAAAGGACTTAGGTAATGAACTTGTATTCATGGAATTGAATCTCATGTAATGGAACTTAATATACATATATTTTATATTTTATATTTAAAAAAAAAAATCCATAGTTGTTGTCCTTTAGGGTTCACGCAACGGGGTATTACAAAACTTGTTGCTTTTGAGTTGAGTGAATTTGGTGACTCTACTCCAAAGACTGAATTTTCATTTAAGGCTTTTGTATCCAAAAGAATTAAGAAAAGATATGATTTGGGAGAAAGTTCTAGAAAGATATTCAAGTATGAGGAAGAGATGAAACAACTTGAAGATGAAGAAAGAGAGATAGAAGAGCTGGAAGTACTAATTGTGAAGAAAGAAGGTAGAGGACAAGGTAAGTATAAAGGAAATTTTCATATCAAATGTTTTTATTGTAGTAAAATAGGCCATTTTGCTTCAAGGTGTCTTGAAAGATTTCGTAGGAATAAACCTAACAAAACTAGATTTCAAAAGAAATGTTATTTTGCTAAAGAAGGTGTGAATGATGAGGAATTTGATAAAGAAAATGGAAATGAAGATGATTGGGTTTTCATTGCTATCAAGGAAAATAGTCAGGTGACTACTAAATCTACTAAAGTTGAGAAAGCTCTTGCAGCCCAAATTGAAGAGAAGGATGAGTGGGTTATTGTCAGTGGATACTCACATCATATGACTGATGACAAAATAAAATTTGTAAGTCTAGAGAAATAGGACGGTGGGGTTGTAATATTCAGAGATAACAATGCTTGTGTGATTTGTGGTAGAGGATCTATTTGTCTTGGTGGTCAACATAATGCTGATGATGTCCTTTATGTTGAAGGCTTAAAGCAAAACTTGTTGAGTCTTGGAAAGATGGTGGACAAGGGTTATGATCTTTAGTTCAAGATGGAAGATGCAAGATACTTGGAAGCTCTGGAAATGTAATTACTCAGGAAAACAAAGAAAAGGTAATATTTTACACCTGAGTGCTACTGATGGAAGTTGTTTAATTGCTCAAGTAGATGAAAGCTAGTTATGGCATAGAAGGCTATGTCATGTGAATTTTGATAACATTTTCAAGGTAAGTTCCATTCAAGCAGTAAGAGATCTACCTAAGCTAGTGAAGCCTACTAACACAATATGCAAGGAATGTCAAATCAGAAAATAGACAAGAGTTTCTTTTTGGAGTAAAAAGCATCATTCTAATGGAGTACTAGAGCTGGTGCATACTGATTTGTGTGGTCCCTCTAGAGTCAGATGTCTACAAGGAGAAAGGTACTTTATGTTGCTTATTGATGATTACTCTAGGATGATATGGGTTGCTTTCTTAATAGAAAAATGTGAAGCATTAGAGAAGTTCAAGAGTTTCAAAGCTATGGAAGAGAATGAGATAGGTCTAAAGATAAAATTCCTAAGGTTAGACAAAGGTGGTGAGTTCACTTCCTGAGAGTTCAATTCTTTTTGTGAAGAGAATGGAATCAAAACATAGTTATTTGCTCCTCAAACCTCTCAATAGAATGGAGTTGTAGAAAGAAATAACAAAACAATTATGGATGTTGCTAGAACAATGATGATAGAAGGAAATGTGTCTCACATCTATTGGAGAGAAGTTGTGAACACTGTTGTGTACACTCTAAACTAGGTAAATGTCAATGGTATCATTGGTAAGACTCCTTTTGAGTTATGGTTTGGTTATAAGCCTACTGTTAAATATTTCAAGATCTTTAGAAGCAAGTTTTATATTAAGAGAGATGAGGACATAGGAAATTTTGATGCCAGGAGTGATGAAGGAATCTTTCTAGGTTACTAGAACTAAGAGCAAGACTTATGAGTGCTATAACAAAAGATTGAGAAAAATGGTTGAAAGTGAAAATGTTAGAGTTGATAAGGACTCTGCTAGATCATCTAGATACTATGGATATGATTTTGATGACCTGAAAGATAGTATAAATAGAGGAAAGAATTACCAGATGCAGAATCAAGCTCAAATTGTTCCAGTAAATAAAGAAAGTCAAGAAAGAGAGATAAGTGAAAGTACAAAAGAAAGAAAAGAAGAACTAGAAGTGTGAGAGAATCCTAAAATTCTAAGGTATGTAAGGTAAAATTATTTTGAAAATCAAATTATAGGAGACAAGAATAAAGGTGTGCAGACTAGAAGAAGGATTGCAGAAGAGTATTGCTTGATTTCCAAAACTGAGCCTAAAAATGCCAATGAAGCTTGCAATGATGAATATTGGATCAAAGCTATGAAGGAAGAAATAATATAGATTGAAAAGAATAATACATGGATTCTTGTTCCTAGACCTAAAGATAAAAATGTGATTGTTACTAAATGGGTCTTTCTGAATAAGCTAAATGAACAACGTAAAGTGATTTAGAATAAAGCAAGACTAGTATGTAAAGGGTATTCACAAATGGAAGGCATTGATTTTGAAGAAACCTTTTCCCCTATTGCCAAAATTGAAGTTGTAAGATTATTTCGTGCTTATGTTGCATATTATAACTATAAAGTTTATCAAATGGATGTGAAGTCAGCTTTTTTGAATGGTGAGTTAGAAGAAGAGGTATATGTTGAATAGACGGATGGATTTTGACTGACTGATAAGGAAGACATGGTTTGTTGATTGAAGAAAGCTTTATATTGACTCAAGCAAGCCCCCAGAGCTTGGTATGCTATACTAGATAAATACTTACTAAAGCTTGGATTCAATAAAGGTACTACTGATAGCAACTTATATTTTAAGTTGGATCATGATAAAGAGTTGATTATTGAAGTCTTTGTTGATGACATTATTTTTAGAGGAGATGATTTATGTATGAAGTTTGCTGATGAAATGAAAAGTGAATTTGAAATGAGTATGATTGGAGAGATGAAGTTATTTTTGGGATTGCAAATCATTTAGTTAGACAATGGTATTTTCATATATCAGTCCAAATATGTGAGAGAGCTACTAAAGAAGTTTAGCATGGAAGACTCATAGCCTGTTGGTACACCCATGGTAACTAGATGAAAGTAAAATATAATGATGATTACCCTAAGGAAAATCAAATAAGGTATAAGTCAATGATTGGTGGATTTCTCTACTTAACTCAAACCAGACCTGAAATCATGAATGTTGTGTGTATGGTAGCTAGATTTCAATCTGATCCAAAAGAGTCTCATGTGACTACTATAAACAGAATCTTCAAATATCTAAAAGGAACAGTTGATTTTGGACTTTGGTATCCTAAAGATGATGATATTACATTGAGTGCATATTCTAATGTGGATTGGGATAGAGATGTAGATGATAGGAAAAGTACTAGTGGTGGTGCCTTCTTTCTAGGGAAGAAGTTGGTATCTTGGTTGAGTAAAAAGTAGAATTCTATTTCCCTATCTATTGTTGAGGTAGAGTATATTGTTGCTGCAAATAATTGTACTCAAGTGTTGTGGATAAAACAAATGTTGAAAGATATCAGAGTAGTATATGATGAGACTATTGCCATATATTGTGACAACTCAAGTGCAATAAACATATCAAAGAATATGGTGCTACACTCTAAGACCAAGCATATATCAATCAAGTTTCATTTCCTAAGGGAGAAAGTGAGTGAGAAAGAAGTTAGATTGGAGTATGTGCCTACCAAAGAGCAGATTGCAGAAATTTTCACCAAGCCATTGCCAAAGGATAATTTTAAGTATCTCAGAGGTATGCTAAGGGAGATTACCCCTACTGTTATGAACTAGAGATGCATTTACTTGCATCAATTCATGTGCTTATTTGCTACATTATGATTCAGATTGATGTTTTTGTGGCTACTACTCAGGGGGAGTAGTTAGATGTGTAGATATGTGGTTAAAATCTTGTATGTGGGAAGATAATGTTTATCTTTTCCATTGATGTCAAAGGGGCAGAAGAGTAATATAAAAAATTGGCAACTATCTAGGGAGAAGAGCCTTGTGGGAGAAGATCATGTGAAGAAAAGTCAAAACCTAAGGAGTAAGTGTTGTTGTGTTGATGGTTTTTTTCACATCATGTGTTACCATCAATGCCAAAGGGGGAGATTGTTGGATGTTGTGGTTGTGTTGTTGATATGTGGTTTTCACTAATGTCAACACTATTAGCATTAGTGTATTGAAGGTTGTATATGTCGAGGATATTGAGAAAATTGTAAAAGAAGAGTTGCAAGTTGACAGTGGATCAATGAAGGTCATGAAGGTTTTGTGCTTAGTATGTTGATGTTCAATAATTGTGGATTAAAGGGTTTATTGCTGAATGTATCTAGTTTATCCACTGAAAGTTTCAAAGGTTCACATGAAGATTTGATCTTGTTATGAATAGTTGTGTTCTGACAATGTTTTTGTGGTTTCAGTTAGTGTTCCTGATTGAAGTTGGTGTGATTCTATTAATCTCAGTTGTTGTGGATGTTTCTCTAATGGTCCTTGATTCTTTTGGATGCTTCTATATCATTCTCTATCCTTGTTGCATGTCTGTGTTTATTGGTGTGCTCGTGGCCGAATATTTTTCTCTTGTGTGTTTAGTTTTTTGTGTTCTTGGCCAACATGATGGTTATAACATGTTGTGGATCCTTGAAGATTAAAATTTGAATGTTTGGAATGCTTGAGGATGTTTTTTTGGGCCACAAAATAATATTGGTCGATGGTGTTTGATTCGCATTGAAAATTTATTTGTAAATTTGGGCTAACATTTTGTATATGTTTTATGTTTTATATTTTGGCCAACGAAGTTGTTGATGTAATTCATGTATATATATAAGATTGTTTTTTTGTTTGAATTGAAGTATGATCGGTGTGCTCCTATGTATGTATGTGTGAATATCATTTGAAGGAAGAGCAGAGTGTGATGAAGTGTGTAGAGGAGAGAAAAATTGTGCTTAACTGGAACTGTAATGGGCTTTTGGAGAAGCTACTTTCTTAGTTCAAACTCTAGATGGTTTTAATCCAAATCTCTTTGTAAGACAATGTGTCTTCCATTGTATTTGAGTAGTGAGCTCTAGGCAGTGTGTCAGAATGCATATGCATTCCCATTATTATTCTTTATACTTTTGACAAGGTATAATCTTGTCGACTAGCATCCACTATTTTTTTTCTCCTAACATGCTTTCCACGTAAAAAATATTGGTGTTCTCTTTGTTTTTGATGTGTTGATTTTTTAAGGTTTATTGTTCATTCATCAGATCTGAGATTAAAGTTAAATTAAGTTTCAAAAGTAAAATATTATGTGATAACTTATTCACCACCCCCCTATTAGTTGTTTATCCTTGTTTTTCCAACACACCATTTGAGTAGTCATACTAATAATCAAATATGATAGCATCTATTTTAACATAATAACTTCTCTTGACAAAATTTACCTTTGTTATTCTTATACTTGTCATTTCAAACTTTTATTGGACATATTGAAGTATAATGACCTATCTTTCAATAGTTAAAATATTTGAAAAGAACTTACCTCTATATTTTCTAGTCCCCTTTTTTAGTATCCAAAAAAAAAAATTCTTCAATCTCATCAAGATCATTTGGATCTAATCCATCATCCTTCTTTGTTTTTATAGCTTTAAAAGTAGCCTCTTTTCTTGAATCATTTTGAAAAAACTTTCTCAATTCAAAAGTAGTTAAAGGACCAAACAATTGATCTCTAGAATAATGATCTAAATCTTGAGCTTCCACAATAGTAGAAACTTTATGACTATATGATTTAGGAAGAGTTCTTAATACATTCTTTACTACCTCATCTTCTTGCAATTTTCCTCCAAATCCATTAATAGAATTTACAACTTCATCCACTCTATGCATGTAGCTTGTAATATCTGCATCCTCTGAAATCCTTAGGGTTTCAAACTTAGTCTTCAAATTTTCCATATTTTCTATCTTGACCTTATCACATCCTTCATAGATACTTTCCAGCTTCTTCTAGATTTCTATACTAGTTTTGGAGCTCATAACTTTCACATGTTCTAAATGAAAAATACCACTCAAAACAACATTCCTTTCTTTTCTATTATTTTCATATTCCTTTATATTATCATTAGTTATCATACCATTATTAGGCATGGTGTATCTATCTTCATTTGAATTCCAAACTCCAAACCCTAGGAAAACAAGGAAACATTCCATCTTGGTTTTCCAAAATTTATAATTTGTCCTATAAAACAAGGGATCCTCCTTCTTGTACACCATATGGATCTACCCAAGTGGTTAAGGTTCTTCCAAGGAACCTTGCTTTGATACCAATTTTTAATTGCATAGGACAATTGACAAGATGGGTAAATTAGTCTTACATTAAAACATGAAAATCGTCATTAACATTTATATCTTCATTATCCCTTAACTTCTTATCAACCATGAAACCCTTATTATGAATTCATAGAAGTAAACATGAGAAACAATAATGCAAACACATAAACACATAATAACACCTTATTTATATGGAAAACCTAAGGGAAAAACCACTATGAGGATTAGCTCACTAATATATGAATTGCAACATTGAATACAATAGGCACACTACCCAAAACAAAGAAGGGATCATTGAAAAAGGATTGACTATCTAGAAGAAATAAGATAAAAGAAAGGTTGGCTCACTACCAATTTGAACTACTAACAATGCATCTCTCTTATACTGAAGGTACAGTTCCACTAAAGAACAAACAACTCATTCAAGAAACTAAAATGTAGACACCTTTTGCTCATTGCATTGGGATTCATAGGCATTAAAGCTCACACTCAGGTCTTCACACCCAATTATTTTTATTCTTTTGCATTACACACAATATTTTATTTATCCACATAAAAAATTTCCTTATATTTATACTAACTTCATCTTAAAATAATCTAAATTAGGCTATCCTTAAGGAAATGTATACACCTCAACTATGGAACATCAAATAGGTCAGCACCAAACACTTCAATGATATAAATAAGTGAAGGAAGACCATGCAACTACTTATATCGGACCAAATATACATCCACATTCTTCTCAACACTTTGTAAAACATTAGTCTTCCTCCAAAATTAGTGCTAGCCCACCAAGTCGTCTGAACCAACACTAACACTAACAAGTGACTCTAAAAAAACCTCTTAGGATCTAGAAACATCTCACAGACCACAAAAAACCACTTCACATCTCAAAATATTTCACATCATCAAAATATTAGCCATTGCTAGTGCAACCACCTAAATCTTATGAACACTTTTAAATTCTATGCAACCAAACACACTGGCACACACAATAAACTCACTACAAAACCTTGTGGAACACCACAAAACCTAAAAATTTAAAGTTAGATAAAAATGATATAAGCATGTTACTAGATTTGCAACACCATAACCTTCACTGCAGAGAAATTTGGAGCAATCTCATTTCTCCCAGACACCCTATTTCACCAAAAAGACATACTATTAAACACATCTTCCACTCTACAAGGATCCAAAACCTAAAACGCTAGATATAGAACATTAACACCTTTAATCATCATATAAAAACCATGTGCACATATCTTCAACCGTGAAGTAATGCAGAGAAGAACACTAAACACCACTCTATCACATTGAACTCTCTATTATTCAAATTTTCTCAAAAAAAATTGGAAACCAAGTGAACAAAATACATTAGTAACATTGTTTATCACATACATCAAATAAATTCTTGATGATATCACGACAACATAGTGCAATTCTCTCCAACATCACCAATCTCCCCCAAATCTAGTTTGACCAAAAACCTCTACAACTATATTAAAGGACATCAATGAACACACCTACTTTATGTTGACATCTATACCAACAATTCCAAAGATCATCAATACAAACAAAATTCAACACGCTCTACATACAAGGGGTTGACATAAGTGAGAATGCTCAAGAAACTCACAATAACTCACAAACAACTCAAGCTTCCAACATCTCCAAACCTCCAATATCTGTCTAAATTTTTTATGTATGTGTTGATATTTTTGTCATCTTAGTATAAATAGTTCCATAGGGGCCTTAAGTTAGGTCATAAAAGGTATAAGGATTTAAGTCTTAGGTGTCATAGAGTCACAAAATTGACAAATTATCTTTTAATGTATTCCAATATCACTCACCAAGGTGGGAAAAAGTAAGGAAATTTTTTCCTTTCACCCAAATTGCATGAGGAGATTTTAGATTTTTTCTTATGCTAAAAGATTCTTCTAGGCTTGGTGTGGATGTTTTCTCTTTTCCTTCCTAAAATCCCTTCATTTTGAAGACAAGGAGAAGAAGAAATGGCATATTGCAAATAACATCTAGTGGATTATGACATATAGCATGGACAATAGAGAAGTTCAAGGAGTTGATTAAGTATAACCCATGTTGTATCATAATGTGGTTCCATTTACACTTAACCAAGTATCCTCTTCTATCTTCACATAAGTCTATTAATTCATATATGCATTACAAACCTGTAGGATACTTTTGTTGAATAAGAGTCTTCCCTTTTTTCACATAATCATCTAAAATTTTATGTTTTGATGGAATATATGTTTCAAATAAGACTCCCAAATTCCATTGAGTAGTCAAACAAGTTAAAATTAAATTAACTTCATGATAAAACATAGTGTTATGACTATCATTAAATGTATTTTTTTTCCAAAAAATGGATGGCTCTATCATTATGTTTTCAAAGTGTCAAAAACAACATATGGGAATGGTATCCAAAAGGTTATGGTTGTAAACATGAGGAAGGTATATATTTTCCCCTTCATCCAACCCTTGCTACATATTCATGTGAGATTAGGGTATTCCAAGAATTGTACCTCTATTACAATGTGAATAAGAATTATTCAAACCCCAATTATTCTTATAAAAAATCTAAGAATGTGTATTCATAAAGAGTCTCTAAATAGAGTTAAGGATTTTCACAAGAGTTTAATGTATGAATATGTTGCAAGAGTTTCACCCTTGCTATCCTTGTGTTGTGTAGTGTGGCACTTGGGTTCATGACATGGCTTAACTATCTCTTATGGATCTTCAATCTTGTATAAATTTAACAACTGTATCAGGCATTAATAGGTTTATATTTTGGTGAAACAATAGCTTATTGTGCAAAAATTGGTATCATAGCCAAGGTCACAAGTTTGAAGCCCATGCTTGTGTTGGGGGGTATTTTTGCAAGAGTTTCACCCTTGGTCTCGTTTTATTGTGTAGCATGGTGCTTGGGTTCATGACATGGCTTAGCTGCGTGTTGTGGATCTTAGATCTTGTATAAATTTGGTGGTTGTGTGGGGCATTAAGAGGTTGATCTTTTGGTGCAACACCAACCATCTATATGTAACAAAATATACTTTTACTTATTCCAAAATGTGCATGAAGGTTCCTCTAATTCTATTCAAACCATTCAAGGCCACAAAATTTTGATAGGCCAAAGACAAACTTAAAGGATACCATTTATGAAATGTTAGATGATAATGTGTAATATTATGTAAAGATGTTGATACCTATCATGCTAAACTAAAAGGGAGGATATAGTTAGAGACAAACATAAATAATCAATCAGTGATGATCATGAAACTAAGTCAAATTCCAAATCAAAAATCACAATCCATGATGGGAATAAGTTATATGACACATTCAAGATATTATATAGAAGACTAAAAATTATTGTCATAAAAAAGATATGATTATCAAAAGGTAGTGTGTTAGTTCTAGCACCTATATTTTTTGTTTCAAATGGTCAAGTTGAGGAAGGGGGCTATAAAAATGTTGACTATGAATAGGGTAGTGCAACAAAGGCCTATATTAATAGTTGAAGAGAAAAGAAGAGAAACATAAAATTATTCTAATAAGACATGATGGTAGAGGATAGTCCTTAAAAATTGATATCATACTTGAAGGATAGAGTTCTATTACTAAAGAGAATATTCAAATCGAAATTTGGATTCATCCATTGTAACAGTATAAGAGGAATTCTAGAATATTTAATATAGAAAGTAGCAAGAAGAATTATGAGATAATAGAATTTCTAGGTTGGTGACCTTATTTAAAGGGATGGTCCTAGAAAGGATATGTGAAATATAGTGACATGAGATAGAAGAAGGTCTAATACATTATTTTATTGAAGGGACAACCTAGGAAATAAGAAACATGAAATCACCATCTATTACAAAGTACTCACTAAGAGCACAAACTTGGGATGATTATATAAAGTTCCATGTGAAGATGATCTTGAAGACTTGTGAATGCACAATCTAATAAAAAAGAACATATAAAGATAGCCACAAATAATGTAATAGGATTGTCATAAAGATACTATCCTATAATAAAGCGATTAATTTCTAAGATAGAAAATTTTGTGGAGACATAGTCCTAAGAGATAGTTATATCAAATAAAATGTTTTAATGACAATGATAAGATAAGTGAATAGTTAAAAAGAATTCAGTGCACACTCAACTATCCACTATGAAAGTATATGGCAGCTTACAATTCTACTATAGTATCGAGGGCTAGAGATGTAAATACCAGTCTATAGGACATTGTCATATGGTTGGCATGAATGATTAAATAAGAATATAATAGAAGAAATTAGATCCTAAAAACATTAAGATCCTACAATATTAAGATCAAAAAGGGCCATACTCAATAAAATTAAGCTAATATTGCCATTAAGATTCAATTAAAATCAATGAAACATAATTCAAAAGAAATGAATCAAAAGGAAAAGTAAACCTCTAATACCATTGTGGATTGATGCAAAATTGTGATGGATTGCTCAAATATTACAAATCCATAGTTTCAAAAGCTTGGTTTAAGAGGGGCGATTCAAAAAAAATATGATTCAAGAATGCTCAAGAAATGGCTTAATAATTCTAGAGAATAATGATGCTATGAAGATTGTGAATGAATTCATGTTTAAGAGGGCTTCATTTGTAGTTTTTGGAATTTTTATCAATGGTCAAGATTGAAAATGGTAATCAATGGATGAAAGAAGATCAATGGAATGAATAAGGATCAAGGGGGATCAATGGTTTATAATTCATGCAAGCTCAAAATATCTCTCCTCTCATGGAAAAGAGGTTGAAGATATTTTGAATTGGAGGAAAGAATTTGAATTTGAATTGAGAATATTCACTTTTTTGAAAAATGAATATTATTTATGCATGTTGGAGGGTTGGAGGTGAACCATTGATTTTTGGCTCCTATGGACAACTCTTTCTCTTCTAGGGTTTTTAACCTAAAAGGAGAGAGATAGGAGAAAAAATGCTAATGGTTCATTCAAATAATGTTAAGTGTGATGTTATCTAACCTAAATGAACTTAACTAAATGCAATTAACTAATCTAAATGGATGAAAATGAATACAAAATTGAAATTAAAGCTATGTTTGAAAACATGTTATGATATGCAAATAATGAAGTAAATGAAGAAATTATGCAAAACAGAAAGGAACAAGATGGATCTGAGCGCACCTAGGAAAACTATGATGAATTTGGAGTGTTCTAGATGCTGGTTGAAATTAATGATTTTTCACACTGGGACTCATTCGCCCAGGGTGGCGAATTAGTCCTCCTAGTGAAAAACTATCAGAAATAGGTTTATGCCTATCAAGATCCAAAATCTAACAAAATTCAAAATTTTCAGTCCTAAGGTGGGACTCATTCACCACAGGTGGTGAATCAGTCCTCTCCTAAATTTTTGAAAAATTAGGAGACAACTCTGCAACATCAGATCTGAGAATCACTGCTTGTTGGATTATCAAAGTCAATTCTATATAAAATGGACAAAAATCCTTCTCCAAGCTTGAAATACACTTTAGTTGACTTGAAGCACCTAGTTGACTTGTAAGCCAATCTTCAACACCAAAAATCTTGTCAAAGCTAAACACCTAAGTTTGCAAACAAACATGCAATAGGGGAAAAATGGTTTAAGGTTAGTGAATAGGGGTTTTTCCTTGGTCAAACCCTATTTTTGGTAATCAAACCTTCAATAAAATATTGAAATGAAAAGGAATGATAAAATAACAATGTAGACGTCCAATTTGATCACTTCCATATGATCAAGCGCGTCTCCTTATTCATCTGGTTGCTCATCCCCTCTGTTAATATTAATTAAACCAGTTGTTTAGTTAATACCCTGCATCTTGCACAAAGGTCCTAAAGTATTTAATTTTATACTTTACCCCTCTTCCTCCTCTAAATTAAATAAATATGCCCTTTTATTTAATTTAGTCATATCCCCCTTTTAAATTAAAATCTATTTTTAATTCCTCTTTTCTCTCTCATAGTCACAACCTCCAACTTTTGCAAGTTGGTCCCCTAATCCATCTTAATTACTTCATCTTCTTCTAATTAACTAGGGTTAGCATGTGCACACCCTTAATCATCATTAAGGTCACATCCTCCATAATTTTTGACTTGCTTCTAATGAGTCATTAGTCCATCTAATTGAGTACTTGGACAACCTTAATCATTTCATTAGCCAAACATAATCCTCATCCTATTTATGGCATGTGTCCTTGAGTCAACCTTATTAAAGGCTTTCTCCTTTTGGACAAGGCACTCCACTTCCCCATGTGAATTTTTAATTCACCTTTTAATCCCCCAAGGCACCCAAAAGGAATTTTTAATTCCTTCACTTCTCCCACATGTCCTTCACTTATTCTTTATTCTTCCCCATCTCCCCATGAGAATATTTGAGGAATTTTTAATTCCTCACATGTCCTCTCACCCACATGGGGACAAGGACCTCCTTTATGAGGAGATCTTGTCCAATCCCAAGGTACTTTTACCCCTCCATGTCATGTACTTCTCCTTCCACCTCATGTCCACTTCACCTTTTAGGGCTAAATCACATGACATATGTCAAGATGTGAGGGCTTGTGAGTTCTCAACTCACCTTAGCCCTACATCTTGATATTTGGTGGCTCAATCTTGACCCTCCATTTCCCCTAGGAACTCTCAAAAATCCTATAAATACCCCCTCTTTTCTCTCATTTTAGGAGAGATCATTTTGCTAGCCAAACTCTTGCAATTTTGTTTCTCAAATTATACTTAGCCATTTTCACATTTTCATCCACTTGCACTCATCCTCACAACATCATTTCGCTTGCATCTACTTGCCATCCAAGGAGCATACACATCAAAGATCGAAGGGCCAACCAAAGGATCGACTCAATGCAAGGTATAGAGCTCCATTTTGTTGCTTTTATCTTGCATTATTTCCAACTTAGGCTAATCTTGAGGTGTAGGTTGTTTTAGTTGTTTATTTGCACTCTTTTACTTGCTGCTCTTTTTCTAACGCTCGCATTTGACCTATCACATTTCTAGCATGCTTGCTGGGACCCACAAACGGGTCTATTTCATTCACATTTGCTATTTTTTGCCTTTTTCCAGGTCCAGGTTGCAGAGTGGCAGACCTGTCCCTACAGAGTGGCAGATGTGTCCTGGAGTGGTGAACCTATCCTAGAGTGGCAGACCTATCCTGACAGAGTGGTGGATCTGTCCTGGGGTGGCGGACCTGTCCTGGAGTGGCGGACCTGTCCCTATGCAGTGGCAGACCTGTCCTTGTGTAGTGGCGGACCTATCGTAATACAGTGGCAGACTTTTCCTAATTCAGTGGCAGATCTGTCCTAAAGTGGCAGACCTGTCTTGACAGAGTGGCAGACCTATCCCTACAGAGTGGCAGATCTGTCCCTACAGAGTGGCATACCTGTCCTCCAAAAGGTAAAAATTTCAAGTTTTTTTCGATTGTCTTTTGGTAAAATAGGAACATAGTTTAATTAAAGGGGTGTCAATAAACCTTGTTTGGTGTGTTTGGGAAGGCTATTTGACGTATCCAATCCCCTTGCGCCATTTGGCGATCCTAGGTGATGAGAAATCATAGCTTTCCAAGTCCTTTTGAGTCACCCTTTTTCACTTTCTTAGTGGGACCTGCTTGGGGATTTCATCACCCCAAGGGATGATTCCAACCACGCGTACCGGCGGGGTATATAAAGGGGGGAGAGCAAAAGTTGTACCTCAATCCAACCACGTAATTGGTGAAGTGTCACGATGACGTGAAGAGTTGGTCTGAGCCTTTAGTATCTCACTAAGGTTCCCAACTCACGCTTGTAACAGGTTGGTGTTCACGGTTTGGGCCTCATGTACCAAGTGTATATCGAGGACTCCTTAGAAACCATGTGCATCTTAGAGTAGAATACTTTGTTGACCATACCCGTTTCTACTAATCTTAGGGTTGTGTTGTTTGAATTGTCTTTCTCATGCATAAACCAATGATTATCAGTTTGACCAAGTCTTTTATGATTGCTATATTTTGGGTCCTTTTCCTTACCCATCCATCCAAACATTCAACTTAAACT
The DNA here is from genome assembly GCA_007258455.2 of Sequoia sempervirens. Taxonomy (NCBI): domain Eukaryota; kingdom Viridiplantae; phylum Streptophyta; class Pinopsida; order Cupressales; family Cupressaceae; genus Sequoia; species Sequoia sempervirens. The sequence goes on along the minus strand of VDFB02168118.1, from coordinate 147,005,506 downwards.
TATCCTTTGCAAACTTGTCCCAACCCTGTGGCGGACCTGTCCTAGTGTAGTGGTGGACCTATCCCTATGCAGTGGCAGACCTATCCTTGTGCAGTGGCAGACCTGTCCCTATTCAGTGGCAGACCTATCCTAGTGCAGTGGTGGACCTATCCTTGTGTAGTGGCAGAGCTATCCTAGTGCAGTGGCAGACCTGTCCTTGTACAGTGGCGGACCTATCCTAGTGCAGTGGCAGACATGTCCTTGTGCTGTGGCAGACCTGTCCTAATTCTGTGGTGGACCTGTCCTTTGACTAGCCTATATCATCACTTGGCATTCATTGTCCCTCTATTTTGACCATCGATACGACCATTTAGCATCCAAAACAAGCTTCTGAATGTCCATTATAAGCCTCCATCCCTTCATTCTAAGGGTCATTTAACTTGAACACTCTTTTTCTTGTTTCGAGAGCCATTTTTCTATGCTAAGGCACTCCCCACCTATCCTAGACCCGCTTTCATCTCTGATCTCCATTATTCCATATAAACCTTGTTGGAGTTGTCATCCAAGTTGACCTAGGTATTCATCCCTAACCGCAATCATCATAGCTGGCTTAGGAACGGTATCCAGCTTAAGTCAGTTATCCTTTATGACCCAATCAATCCGCTTCTATCTCAAGTTGGATTTGGTGTTGTTATCATACATCCACCTTTCAATCAATACCTAGTGTTACCAAGGATCCTTCTTAAACTCGGTTGTGGATATTGATCTTCATCATACTTATCATTAATTCAATCCCAATCATCAGATCAATTCAATCCCCACACCATCAAACCTATTTAGATCAAAAACCCAAACTCTAGGTTGATCCAACATCTACCAATCAATCCAATCTGATCCCATCAAGCCAATCCATGTCGGCCTAACCAATCGTCATCAACTAATCTCCCATCAAAATCGAATTAATCTTTCATCATCAAGGTTTTTCTAATATCTTGATCTACTTCATCATCTTGCATGCCCATTCAAACTCGATCACAAGCAAAGAAAATGGCCGACCAACAAGCCCTGAATGCCTAATCGAACAACCCTCAAAATCCCACCAACCCGGTCAATATCTCATCAGATCCCAACTATGGTGCTAATATCCCCCATGATCCCCACAACAGCACCTCATCGCAATCCAATGTGGATGGTCAACACACATCACCCCCTGGGAAGGAAAACATGACCGATCAACCCGAGCTCACGTTTGAGGAACACTTTAGTAACCCTGTTAATGCACAAATGACAGAACACCTCCTCGAAAGACATGGGGACAAAATCTTGGCTCACTTGATTGACAAGGGTGTCAAGCTACCGTCAGGTGTCGACTTATCCAAGTATGGCACCTCAACATCTAACGTACCCCAAGGTTCACATGACATCCCCAGTAGCTCGTATGTCCCCAACGTTCCTTCCATAGAAGGTTGGCATCAACCTGAATTTGGAAAATGCAATCCTGTATCCCGTTGGCAATCCCACACATCCCACCATCTCAGTCATGGGAGCACCTCAAACCATTGATCCCAATGATCCTTATGCCTATGGCATGCCTCAAAACATCCTGCAACCACAACCATTAATGCTACCGGCACCGCCCCCCTCGAACCCCCTTCCTGTCAACGCTGGGGGCAACCCTTTCACTGCCTTGCCCCCACCTCCCAGGGCAACCAATCCTTCACCATCATCATTCGTACCTCAACAACCACCTCAATCTAACAATCCTCCACCATCATCATTTGTACCTCAATAACCACCTCAATCTAACAACCCTCCACCATCATCATTCATACCTCAACAACCGCCCCAATCTAACAATCCTCCACCATCATCATTCATACCTCAACAACTAACCCAATCTAACAACCCTCCTCCATCATTATTCGTATCCCAACAACCTCCCCAAGCCTATGCTCCCACTAGCGTTCAACAACCTCCCTCGCACAACATCTCAATCGCACCTCCACCTCAACAACAACCATTGATCAATCCCCTATTTACAACACAACCATCACAACATCAATCACAAGGAAGTCAACCTCGACCTTCAGCCTCGACCATATCTCCATTCCTTGCATCCATTTTATGCCCACAAGCGCAACCACCACATAACATCCCATCTCGCCCACCACAGCCACCAACTACGTATCAACAACCACCCTATCATTACAACTATTATAACCAACAACAATACCAACAACAACCCTCCTATGGGGAATTGCAATAGTCATATCAACACCCCCAATATCCGCAAGCTAATCAACAACACTTTCTCCATACTTCCCAACAGTACGCCACCCACAACTACCCAACCAATCCATATCCCACCTTGTAACAACAACCTTTTTATCAACAAAGTCCCTTGGCGTATCAGCAGGAGGTACCACCTCCTCATTATCCATACGCCCATTTCCAAACATCCTCTCAGAATCCACAATCGTCTTACCATCAATATCGTCCAACACACCGGCCAATGCAGACATACTAGAAATCAAAGCCGCTTGGAAGGATCTTCAGGCAGGGACTAGCAAACAATCATTCAAGTTTGAAGATATATGCCCATATCCGTATGATCCCTCCATCTCATTGAATCCCTTCCCAAAACATTTTGAGATGCCAAAGTTTGACAAATATAAGGGGAACAAGGATCCTAACGCCCACTTACAGGAGTTCTCCTAGTGTCAAGAAGTTATCCACAATGACAACTATCTCTTGCGCCTGTTTCCTCGAAGTCTGGGAAGTAATGCGCTAGGGTGGTTCATGACCCTCGAAAAGGGATCTATAAAATCTTTTGCAGACTTGTCGAAAAAGTTTGTCTCCTACTTCTCCTTCAACTTGGAGAAAGATACTGATACCCTAGATCTTCTCAAGGAGAAACAACGTGAAGGGGAAACCTTTACTAGCTACCTCCAGAGGTGGCGTGCCCTAGCAAGCCAAATGAAAACTCCTTTGAAAGAAAAGGACATGGTCACCCTCTTCATGGAGAACTCTCATCCTGACATGGCTCATAACTTCTGATTACATTGTGTCACCACTTTCGCGGAGGTGGTAGAGAAGGGACCCATCCTTGAACGTGCCCTTGTTGCCAAGGGGCACATCAAAATATATAATCAAGATAGGGAAAGGACATTCAATGACAAGCCGCATTTTTGGAACAAGAACAAGAATGCAGTGAATGATGGTGTCACTGATACTAAACATGTCCACATGGCCAAAACATCTCAGAAACAACAACAATCCATGCCTAATGCCATATCTATACCGCAAGGAACACCCCGTCCTCCCCAACAGTCCAATCAAAATAACCAAGGGAACACTAAATGCTAGTATGCCCAACTAGGAGAACCCTTGAGTGTCGTCTTCAACAAACTGTTGCAGATCAGCTATCCGATCACATACCCCATCACCAAGCCACTCGACGAATCCAAACCTAAGCCCGCATGGTTTAGGGAAAATGAATATTGTGAGTTCCATAAAATCAAAGGACACTCTTTGAATAAGTGTCAAGGTCTAAAAAACTACGTCCAGGATCTCATAGATCAAGGTGACATCAAGGTTGATCCTAGTCAAGCTCCATCATCCAATGCACAATTACAGATCTATCAAAACACCTTCCCAAACCATAACCAAGTCCCGAGCACTTCCAATAGTAATCCTCAAAATAACAACACAAATAACGTGAGTTATAAGAATGTACCCCTCAATTATGAGGGTATTATTCATTACATCGAGTAGGTAGAACCTCGTGTATTCATGATATATGCCAAAGATAAAGACCCTCAATATGTTGTTACCACACGACGGGCCCGCATCACCGTTCCTACAGCCACCGCACCCACCCAACCGACTCCTATAACCTCCTAGTACAATATCCTTGATCACTTAGGAAAGACCCCTGCACATATCTCCATTTTGGATTTACTCAATTCTTCCCCCGTGCATCAAGAAATCCTCAACAGAGCTCTACAGGAAACCCATGTGCCTAATAATATGGATCCTACATAGTTCCAAGCCTTGGTAGGACACCTGGCTTCATCCGACCAACTACATTTCAGCCAAAATGATATGCCCAACATTGATGCCAATCACAATCGCCCCTTACATATTGAAGTTGTGGTTGCCCGACATAAAATAAAAAGAGTCCTGGTAGATAATGGCTTTGCCCTCAACTTGTGCACTCTAAAATTCATAAAACAGGTGGGGTACACCCAAGCGGACTTAAGCAACTAGATTATCACAATCGACTTATGATAATGCAGAAAGGAATTCAGAAGGGATCATCAATCTTCCTATCCAACTGGGACTGGTGGTTCAGTACATTACCTACCATGTCCTTGATCTAGATTTGCCATATAATCTCCTCCTCAGCTGTCCATGGCTCCACAATATGCAAGCCATGCCCTCCACCTACCATCAGTGCCTCAAATTCCCAGTCAACGGACAAGAGGTCACCATCTATGCCGACCCCCAACCATTCAAATATTGTCATGCTCTAGAAGCATCATTTCCCCACTTACATTATTGTCCTGGGGTTGAAATGGGCACCTCTCAATCATCATCCACTAATCCGCTCCCCACTGCAAAAACCACTCCATCCTCCACCACTGAGCCTACATTCACAAAAGTCTAGATCATTGAAAAAGGGTGTGGCGAGTACGAAATGCATACTGCTCTTAATGTAGTGACCATGCCGCCATCACCACACAAGTACGGTCAAACTTCCCATGCTACCCCAAAGGCAGACAAGACTGTCACCTTCCATGGCAAAAAAATCCCTACCACCACATTCGTATCCCCAAGTATCAAGACAGATGCACCAGAAGAAGACATAAGCCAATGGGTTTACCAAGAAGAGCCTCAGCCGGAAACTCCTCTCAAGGAATACTTTCAAGAAAAGTACCCCTAGCTGACAAAGTTTGTGGAAAAGCATAACTATCAAGGCAGAGGCCTAGGAAAGCAAGAACAAGGGTGGTTACAACCCATTGATACGTCTCCGCTACCGAAAAATGTGAGCATTGGGTATGACAGAAAGCAAAAAGGCCTCGAAACATCGTCTAATGCTTCCAATAGTGTAGTTATGGACAACAGCTCATTGGAAGACATACCCCCAGGAACAATCCATCATACGTGCATACAATGACATCGATCATGCCGACCTATCTTCCATGTTCGAATGCCTATCCGTCTGTACTAGCCTATCCCTTTTCCATCCTGAGCTTATCGATTGGGACCTACGAACTAGCACACCTGTCAGTATGTCTACGGATACATATGTCAACCTCATGGGATTGGGGGAGGATGAACACTCCAGTCGCAAAAATGAGAATAAGAAAAATAACAAACGGTCATCTAGTGAAAACCTCCCTGAGGCACTTCGTCACCTTGAAAAAGTAAAAATAAAGGACGCATCTGATGGCGAAAACCTCGAAGAGGCACCGGAAGATGGAGATGTTCATCTTCCCCTTATGGGAACTCAGTTATCCGCCCGATCATCTATTCTGATTGAAGAAACTCAAGAAGTCAATCTGGGAACTGCTGAAAATCCTAAGGTCACCTACGTAGCTGTCACTCTCAAAGCAAGAGTACCCGGTCATTGTGCAGCTACTCCAAGAGGGAATTGTTAACTTTGCTTGTCATACTCAGACATGCCAGGCTTAGATCCCACCTTAGTGGTTCATCACCTAGACATCCGCCCAAACGCTAAGCCTATCAAGCAAAAACTCTGCAAGATGCATCTGCAAGTCGCGTTGTTAGTCAAGAAAGAATTGGAGAAGTTACTGGAGGCAAGATTTATCAGACCAATTGACTACTCCGAGTGGATCTCCAACATAGTGTCATTGCTAAACCAAATTGTGACATTAGGGTCTGCACAGACTTCAAGGATCTCAACAAAGCCTGCCCAAAAGATGACTTCCCCCTGCCCAATATTGACATGCTGGTCGACCTAACAACAGGACATGAGATGTTGTCCCTTATGGATGGCTTCTCTAAGTATAACCAGATCTGAATCGCACCTGAGGACCAACACAAAACTGCCTTCACAACTCCTTGGGGCACTTTCTGCTACAATGTTATGCCCTTCGGTCTTAAAAATGCAGGGGTGACATATCAAAGGGAAATGACGGTCATCTTCCATGACCTCATACACATCATCATGGAGGACTATGTTGACGACCTATTAGGAAAATACAGAACACGAGTAGAACATCTTGCCATCCTGAAAAGGATATTTGAGCGGTTAGAGCACTACAAGTTGCGGCTAAATCCAAAAAAGTGTGTCTTTGGGGTCACTTCTAGAAAGTTGATGGGTTTTATAGTCTCTCGCAGGGGCATTGAGGTTGATCCTGCCAAGGTAAAAGCTATCCTGGACATGCCACCTCCCTGCAATCTCAAATAGTTAAGAAGCCTTCAGGGAAAAATGCAGTCCATCCGTCGGTTCATTGCCCAGCTGGCAGACAAATGTCAGCCATTCACTCATCTTCTGAAAAAGGATTCCACTTTCTGATGGAACCAATAGTGTCAGATGGGGTTTGATAAAATTAAGGAATATTTAGCCCATCGACCAATATTGATGCCACCTATTCCCAGCAAACCCCTCTTTCTCTACATCTTTGCCACTTCAGTCGCACTGGGGGCATTGTTGGCACAACATGATGAGTCGTTAAAAGAAAGGGAAATCTACTACATTAGTCGAACATTGGTTGGCTATGAGCTAAACTACTCTCCCATGGAAAAATCCTACCTTGCACTCATCTTCAGCACGTAGAAGCTTCGACATTACATGCTTAGCCATCCAGTCAAATTAATTGTCAAGATCGATCCATTGAAGTACCTGTTATCTAGAACCACTCTGACTGGCTGCATGGCTAAGTGGGTCATGCTCCTCAGTGAATTCGACATAGAATACGTGGACCGCAAGGCTATTAAAGGGCAGATAATTGCAGATCAATTGGCGGAAGCTCCTCTAGTTGATACTCACCCATTGATCACGGAATTCCCTGATGAGGAAGTCTTCTCTGTTGATGAGACCCCCACGTGGACACTGTATTTTGACGGATCATATACATATAATGGATCAGGGGTAGGAATTTTATTAGTAACCCCTCAAGGTGATTACATCCCAAAGTCATTCAGGATAGCATTCCTCTGTACCAACAATATGGCATAATACGAAGCTCTCCTCACCGGCCTCAAACTTGCAAAACAGTGGCACATAACTCAGTTAAAAGTCTTCGGTGATTCTTTGTTAGTCATTAGGCAAGTTAATGATGAGTTCCTGACCAAGGATGATAATTTTTTACCCTAAAAGCGCATGGTGGATGATTTCAAGAAATATTTCACCTCTATACAATTTGAATAGATTCCCAGGGTACGAAACAAAGTAGCCGATGTGATGGCCACTATTGGCTCCCTCCTAGACATGCCCAAGGACCGAACAGAGTGTGAGTTCCTTGTAGAACATCTTTTAATCCTGGCATATGATATCCTTGAGACCAACATGTTGTGCGAAATTGCGGGTCCCACCTCCCCATGGTACCAAGACATCTATACCTACCTCTGTGATAACATTATCCCCCCAGACCTTACTCGTAATCAACACAAATCCTTCATTCATCGCTCTTCTCGATATGTCATCGTCGGTGATACGCTTTATCATCACGGGTATGATGGAATCCTCCTTAGATGTCTAAATGAGACTGAAGCCCATGCTACACTAACAGAGGTACATAGTGGTGTTTGTGGAGCACATTCCAATGGTATGGCTCTGGCCAAAAGGATCTTATGAGCTGGATATTATTGGCCTACGTTGGAACACAATGTTTGCGAGTTTGTGAAGAAGTGCGTTCCATGCTAGCAACACGTAGATTTAATTCATGCTCTAGCACAGGATCTTCAGCCCCTCCTGGCACCATGGCCATTTTCTCAATGGGGTTTTGACTTGATTGGCAAGATTCACCCACCATCATTCGATGGCCATACCTTCATAATCACCACCACTGAGTATTTCACCAAGTGGGTAGAGGTAATGCCTCTCTCACAAATCACTGGCATTCAGATCTCCAAATTCATCCTTTACCATATTCTTTGTAGATATGGTATCCCGTCCACCATCATTTCCGACAACGGAAAACCATTCAAAATCCAAGCCATGAAACACCTCTGCGATACCTTCCATATCCAGCACCATTGGTCAATGCCGTATTACCCCTAGGGTAATGGTCGGGTGGAGGTGACTAACAAAACCCTCATCTGTATTCTCAAAAAGGTAGTCAATAACACTAGACAAGATCGACACCTCCATATTCATCCTGCCCTTTGGGCATATCGCACATCCATCCACACCCCGACAGGCGCCACCCCTTACTCTTTGGTGTTTGGTACTGAAGCTATATTGCCAATCGAGGTTGAACTTCCATCATTGACAATCTCTCTGAAGAACCTTATCAGCGAAGAGGATGCTCGTGTTGTGTGGCTTGCATAGCTAGAGTTACTAAACGAACAAAGAATAAAGGCCTGCGACCATCTACAAGCATATCAGAATCACCTCAAGCATAGTTACAACAAGAACGTTCATCCTCACCAATTCCAGGTGGGCAAGTTTTTCCTTAAGGAGAACCAATGTACTCAGTAAGACCGAGACAAGAAGGGAAAATTTGAGGCAAATTGGTTGGGGCCCTATATCATAGCTGCTAAATATGGATCTGGGGTGTACAGGTTGACTACTCTTGAAGGAGAACCCCTTAACAAGCCTATCAATGTCATGCATTTGAAAAAGTTCTATGCCTAAGTTTGCTCGGTTCCCCCACCTTGTCAAAAAGATCAAAAAATCCAAAAAAAATTCAAAAAGATCAAAAAAATCCAAAAAAATAAAAAATCAAAAAGTCAAAAATCCAAAAATAGTCAAGAGAAATAACTCCATCCTATGGTGAAAACCACCTCTTGGTGGCACCTTGGATAAGTATGGATGGTGAAAACCTGGCAACAGGCGTCATCCATAGAGGGCTTAATCATTATCTACCTAACATCCTTGTTATTTTATGCCTTCATCCGCACTATCGCCCTCACCCATCTCATCCCAAGCTGCTTGGTAAATATTGATCGAGCATTGGATTACCCACCTAGTCTATCCCCCATTCTGAGCTTTTTGTTATCCCACTCTAAGCTTACGTCCTTCACACTCGTGTCATCAAGTAGGATCATCCATCGTGTCGGTCTCCACCTAGGTCCCATCCCGTCGTGTCTGTCATTCGAACTACGTTGCCCCTACGCTGTCACGTAGGCAAGGTTGATCATTTGATTCACCCCCGAGGCATTTTTCCATCACCATCGGTTACCATTGGTCTTCTTTTCACTTTATCCATTGTATTTTCTGGAACTACGAGGGCTCTGCACTTTCACATAGGCAAGGCTAATCTATGATTGGCCCCCGAGCCCCTAGGTCTGTAGGTTATGTCAGTCTTTAGTGCTTCATTATTAAGTTATGCTCACATCTAACTGGTTCTTAACAAACAAAATTCCCTTGTGCTACAAGATCTTGTCCTTCGGTAACATCCCGTGTCAACTGGATCATCCTACCTTCGCATCCATCTTTGGTCTCAACAGGATGAATCCTTCCTAGCAGACCTCATCAATCACATCCATCACCTTGATCCTATGGCAAAGGACCTATTGTCTTGATCATGATCTTTTGATGCGTTCGGATTTTGTTTATCATTTTGGGTTCCTTCCCATCACTTGTCAAGGTCACCTTGGTCCACCATACCATGGCGGGCTTTGACTTGTTGAAATAGGGGCATACCTTGATCTTTTGTTTTGTCTCCTGTCTTCTCAAGTTATCCCTCGTAAGACCCACCAAGATCTTCAGGATCTTGTGTTACGCTGGGATAACTTTGTGTGTCTGTGGTTATTACAACACTAGGCCCAACCGAGGTCATCACGACCTCGGGGTGTTGGGATAACCTTATTGTTTGCTGTGTTTGTTTCATGCATAGAGTACTCGCTCGCCTTGGTCTCCTATATCAAGGTGCTTGGTACCCTATGCTATAGTAAAAATCAATGCTCCGAAGATGGAAAAATCTCATTTTCACTGCATTTCCACCACTTTGCATGCACCCTTCATTTCCATCATAACCACCGCTTATGATTTCAGTTGTGCAAGCACTCTCATTCTTTGTTCTTCTTGGGTCCTCTTCCTCTCAGGATATTAGCGATTATTTTTGGCAAATGCAATCTTCCATCTGCCTATCGCCTATCTACATTCTCATAACAGTCTTTATTGACATTTAGGTGCATTGTACGCATTTACCCCCTTTTGCATCCATAAGTCATACATATAAACATGTGCATCCATAAGTCATATATCATAAATCATATAAACATGCATAAATCATCCATCCACATGTGTATCCATAAATCATACATCATAAATCATATAAACATGCATAAATCGTCCATCCACATGTGCATCCATAAGTCATACATCATATAAACAGGTGCATCCATAAGTCATACATCATAAATCATATAAACATGCATAATAAATTGTCCAAAACATAAAGCATAAAACATAAATCATCCATATAAACATGTGTATATATACGTATATGGAACCACATCATGAATCATCTCATATAGCCCCATAAAGGAAACATCATGCATAATGTCAATACAGGCCATCACATAATCAAAATAATAAGCATCATGTCATAATACAATACATATCCATCATGTATCGCATAATAAGATACAAAATCTAGAGATGTGGATCACCTCTGCCCTTTGGCAACATGCCCAAACCATCCATCCTGTATCTACCAAAAATAACCAATGTCTTGCATCTACCTACTCTACTGTGAGCTGCCCACATCTGACCTCTGCGGAGAATCAGGTGCTGACCCTCTATGTGATGGAGTCCCCTGGTACTCACGGGTCGGTGTCCCCTGGTACTCATGGGTGGGTGTCCCCTGGTAATTTCCGTATGGAGACGGAGTCCGCCGATAGTCGCTGAAACCCCTGGTGCGTGTCCCTAATGACTGGGATGGCCCTGGTGGCTGTGGTGCTTGACTGACGTAGTGCGCCATGCACTGTGCTGGATCTAGAACAACCTACTCATATACCTCTCTCCAATAACTAGCCTGCTGCATAAACTCATCCCTCTGCCCGGCTATCAGTCTCGCGACATTTCGCTCATGTCTATACTGGTCTCGATCTGCGCTGATCACCCGTCGCTCCCATGCCCAGGCCTCCTGAGCTCGTATCAACTGTTGTATCTGCTCTGAGCCTCTATCCCTCTCTACCCGCAGCACCTATATCTGAGTGTGCAGCTCCTGCACATCTGTGCCTGACCCTCCCCCCTCAACCAGTACCCTTTACAACTAAGCCCGTGCAGCATCCCTCTCACCCTGTAATGTCTGCATCCGCAACTCTGTAGCATCTCTCTCCCTCTGTGTAGCTTGTCCCCATGCTACCGCTGCATCTCTATCCCTTTGCAAGGCCTGCAGTCTCAGCTCAGCTGAATCTCGCTCTTGTCACAAGCTAGATGCCTGCGATGTCGTTGTATCTCTCTCTGCGAAGAGACTATACCTCTGTCTCGGCCACCTATCTCTCACTCTGTGCTACCTGGACTTGTGCCTATAGCACATCCCTCCCCGCCTCCAGTACCTCCACCTGTGCCTGTGCCACATCTCTCTCTGCCTCCACTGTGCGCACCCAGTCCCTAAGCTTAGCTAGCTCTCTCTGCATACTCTCTGCATCCCCTGTCTCCCTGTTGCTAGCCTCTTGTGCTGCCCCCTCTCCCACCAAACCCAATCCCTCCATCTGTATCATCTGGCTATGTACCTCTGCTCGCAATCGCTCCACCTCAACCCGCAGGTCCACCGCCTTATCCTAGATCTCATCTCTCTCTCTCACCAATCTCCGCTCCTACTCTGACACTAGCCTGACTAGCTCCATGTAGTCTCTCTCATCCTGCACAAATCAGGCCTGCCACTCATCCCTCTCCACCTCCACTACAATCTGCTCTGCCTCTGCCTCCCGCACTCGCTGCTCACTCCATCGCAGTCTCTCCACTGTCTCTCTCAATACCACAATCGGATCCTCCCCTGTGGGTGGTGCTGCTGCTAACGGTGCTACGTCATGAACATCTGAGTCAACCTCCATCTCCCGCAGATGGTACCCCTCACTCTTGGCTGAGTACCCCTCACTCTCCATCTCATCTAGATCTATCACCATAGGAACACCCTACTGTGGCTATCCTCCTCTAGCCCTGGCTGTCTCTTGCTCCCCCTGTCCTCTTAGATCTCTGTCTATCTCCTCTTTTCCTCCATATGCCTCCTCCCCTCTAGCTGTCTCCTACCCCCCTGTCCTCCTAAGTCTCTCTCCATCTCCTCCCATGCTCCATATGCCTCCTCCCCTCTGGCTGTCTCCTGCCCTCTCTGCCCCCTAGGTCTCTGTCTATCTGATCTCTAGCTCTGTCTGCCTCCTACCCACTAGTAGTCCTGGCTATCTCCTCTCCAACCTCCTCCCCTCTGGCCCCGCTGGCCTCACCCTGTGCCCCCTGTAACTCTCGTCCTCAGGCTCTTGACCTCCTCTCCTGTCGGCTCCGTCCTCGGGCTCTCGGCCTCCTCTCCACCACCTCCTTGGCCTCCTCCTATGCACCCTCCTCAGCCTCACCCTCCGCCATCTCCTTCCCTCTGGCCCCGCTGGCCTCGCCCTGTGTCCCATGTGACTCTCCTCCTTAGGCTCTCGACCTCCTCTCCTGTCGACTCCATCCTCGGGCTCTCGGCCTCCTCTCCACCACCTCCTTGGCCTCCTCCTCTGCCCCCTCGTTAGCCTCACCCTCCACCATCTCCTCCCCTCTAGCCCTGCTGGCCTCCCCCTATGTACCCTGTGATCCTCCTAGGACTCTTGACCTCCTCACTCCAACCTCCTCGGCCCCAGTCCCTCTCACCTCCTCCATCTCAGCCCCTATCCCCTCTACTCTGTCTCCTCCCCAACCCTCCACTGTCGTAACCTCCCCCACCTGCCTATCACCTGCTTCTGTGCCCCCTATCCTCCTCTGTCCCCCTCGGCGGTCTGGGCAGCCTAATCACCTGCACTCGCCTCTCGTCCTCTGACCCAAATCCTCGTGCCTCCTTAATCAACACGACTAGTGTAATTCGCTCCACTAGATGTTGCCTGAACCACTCCTCATATTGATCTGTCGTCCCTGCATCTCATGGCCCCTCTCACCTATCTAGATAGGGCTTGGACACCAATCTCTCAATGTCACTCCATACGCTATGCAGGTTCAGTCTATCTCCCCATTTCCACTCCTGTACCTGTCGTGCAAACCTCACTCGACCTACTGGAATATCTTGTCTCACCCCAAACTGTTTCGTCACCCGATCTAGTCGATGCAACTCCACTATGTATGGCCTACTCCCAATAATGTAGCATCAGCTAAAGAAATAACTACTATGCAGCCCCTCCTACCTTGACCACCCCCTGAATTGCCGCATCATATAGGGCCTCCACACTATGTCCACTACCTGCACATTATCAAACTGCCTCCTCCACACATCCACCTCCTGCACCTCTCGATACCGCACTAGCATCCCTGCCTCTGCTCCCCACCACCACGCTATGGGCTGCATGTCATCCTGTTCACCCACCCTCACCATAGTCGGCCTGGCAACACGGATATGCTCCCAAGCCCACACCTGTAGTAATGTCACATGTGTCACACTTAGCTGTTGCTTGTAACAAATCACGTGTATGTCCCAATATAGCTAAGCTAACATGCACATCCCCCATTCAAATTGCCCCTCACGGCCCTCGATGATGTGCCAGATCACCTCGACCGACCTCATGGGAAAATAATGACCACCCCGGTCCGGCAGTAGTATACCACTAATCAGCCCAGCCAAGTACAGCGATAATACCGGCACCCTACATCCCACCATCCTGTCCACATCTATCTGCCCCCGCTGCACTGGTAGCTCGTCACTACCAAAAAAAATGCGCACGGACTCATCCAGCGCCTCCTTCTCTGACCAGCACTCGCTAATCAGCAGCCCTGATATCAGGAGCCTCAGAATCTGCCAAACGTCCTCTAGTGTCACCATCATCTCCCCTGTCGGTAGGTGAAATGTCGACATCGCTGAATCCCAACGCTCTATCAAGACTATCAACATGGCCCCATGGGCCTTGAACATCGGATATGTCAGCATGTGTAATAAGCCCGCCTCCGCTAGTCTCTGATGATCATCCCCGGTCATCCTCGCCATGCATCTCCTCAGTACCTCTGATTGCCTCTCTCGAATGCGCAAAATCTCTATTTTCTACACAGACGAAAAACGTCTTTGTCATTTTCATTCCTCTTTTATGTTCCTACCCATATTCCCCTTCTCCCCTCCCCCCATTCTCACATCCCCTACCCATCCC
>VDFB02168118.1:146970576-146991044 GCA_007258455.2 Sequoia sempervirens | reverse complement strand
CTCCTCCATCCCCCTTCCCCTCCCCCAGCGGTCGCAGACCCATCCGCCCCCTGCAGTGACAGACCCGCCACAGCGGTGGCGGACTGGTCTGCCCCCACGGCTGTGGGCTGGTCTGCCCGTGGCGGCGGGCCTATCCGTCGACGGCGGCAGATCGGGCCGCAGGCCGCCAGCCTTCCCCCCCTCCGACACGCATTCCGAGGTGGTTATCCAAATTTTTTTTCTACCCATTTTTCTTTTCGACGCCCCGTAAAAACCCCATGTTTTTGTTTTTCAAAAACACATGCATAAATGACTAAAAAAGACAAAGTTCAGTTTTGAGCTAACCTAGCGAGGTATGACACGGTGGGTGAAAAATATACGTCTCTCGTCCGCCCGATGGATGACGTCACTGTCGTACTCTGGCATGGTGTATAATCTTGCTCGCCTCATTTTCTTCCTCTCCTCCTTCTCCACTTGCCAGCTGTCACAATGAGCCCAAGGTAAGTCAACAATTACCTTTTATCCCTTTTCACTTTTTTCCCTCTTTCACCTTAGGGTCTTTTTTTTCTTTTTTTTTAACAAAAAAATTCCTCTGATTAATTCATTCAACCTCTTTCTTCTTGGGGCCGCCATTTGCACACCGTTTGTCTGATTGCCTCCGTTCAAGCGACATTCTTCTCATTTTTTCGTGCTCTTTCCAACAACATGTACCACTCCATACTTTCGAGTAAGTGTTGTTGTGTTGATGGTTTTTTTCACATCATGTGTTACCATCAATGCCAAAGGGGGAGATTGTTGGATGTTGTGGTTGTGTTGTTGATATGTGGTTTTCACTGATGTCGACACTATTAGAATTAGTGTATTGAAGGTTGTATATGACAAGGATATTGAGAAAATTGTAAAAGAAGAGTTGCAAGTTGATAGTGGATCAATGAAGGTCATGAAGGTGTTGTGCTTAGTATGTTGATCTTCAGTAATTGTGGATTAAAGGGTTTATTGCTGAATGTATCTAGTTTATCCATCGAAAGTTTCAAAGGTTCACATGAAGATTTGATCTTCTTATGAATAGTTGTGTTCTGACAATGCTTTTGTGGTTTCAGTTAGTGTTCCTGATTGAAGTTGGTCTGATTCTATTAATCTCAGTTGTTGTGGATGTTTCTCTAATGGTCCTTGATTCTTTTGGATGCTTCTATATCATTCTCTATCCTTGTTGCATGTCTGTGTTTATTGGTGTGCTCGTGGCCAAAGATTTTTCTCTTGTGTGTTTAGTTTTTTGTGTCCTTGGCCAACATGATGGTTATAAGATGTTGTGGATCCTTGAAGATTAAAATTTGAATGTTTGGAATGCTTGAGGATGTTTTTTTGGGCCACAACATGTTGATGGTGTTTGATTCGCATTAAAAATTTATTTGTAAATTTGGGCTAACATTTTGTATATGTTTTATGTTTTATATTTTGGCCAACGAAGTTGTTGATGTAATTCATGTATATATATAAGATTGTTTTTTTGTTTGAATTGAAGTATGATCGGTGTGCTCCTATGTATGTATGTGTGAATATCATTTGAAGGAAGAGCAGAGTGTGATGAAGTGTGTAGAGGAGAGAAAAATTGTGCTTAACTGGAACTGTAATCGGGCTTTTGGAGAAGCTACTTTCTTAGTTCAAACTCTAGATGGTTTTAATCCAAATCTCTTTGTAAGACAATGTGTCTTCCATTGTATTTTAGTAGTGAGCTCTAGGCAGTGTGTCATAATATATATGCATTCCCATTATTATTCTTTATACTTTTGACAAGGTATAATCTTGTGGACTAGCATCCACTATTTTTTTTCTCCTAACATGCTTTCCACGTAAAACATATTGGTGTTCTCTTTGTTTTTGATGTGTTGATTTTTTAAGGTTTATTGTTCATTCATCAGATCTGAGATTAAAGTTAAATTAAGTTTCAAAAGTAAAATATTTTGTGATAACTTATTCACCCCCCCCTCTTAGTTGTTTATCCTTGTTTTTCCAACACACCATTTGAGTACTCATACTAATAATCAAATATGATAGCATCTATTTTAACATAATAACTTCTCTTGAAAAATTTACCTTTGTTATTCTTATACTTGTCATTTCAAACTTTTATTGGACATATTGAAGTATAATGACCTATCTTTCAATAGTTAAAATATTTGAAAAGATCTTACCTCTATATTTTCTAGTCCCCTTTTTTAGTATCCAAAAAAAGAAATTCTTCAATCTCATCAAGATCATTTGGATCTAATCCATCATCCTTCTTTGCTTTTATAGCTTTAAAAGTAGCCTCTTTTCTTGAATCATTTTGAAAAAACTTTCCCAATTCAAAAGTAGTTAAAGGACCAAATAATTGATCTCTAGAATAATAATCTAAATCTTGAGCTTCCACAATAGTAGAAACTTTATGACTATATGATTTAGGAAGAGTTCTTAATGCATTCTTTACTACCTCATCTTCTTGCAATTTTCCTCCAAATCCATTAATAGAATTTACAACTTCATCCACTCTATGCATGTAGCTTGTAATATCTGCATCCTCTGAAGTCCTTAGGGTTTCAAACTTAGTCTTCAAATTTTGCATATTTTCTTTCTTGACCTTATCACATCCTTCATAGATACTTTCCAGCTTCTTCTAGATTTCTATACTAGTTTTGGAGCTCATAACCTTCACATGTTCTAAATGAAAAATACCACTCAAAACAACATTCCTTTCTTTTCTATTATTTTCATATTCCTTTATATTATCATTAGTTATCATACCATTATTAGGCGTGGTATATCTATCTTCATTTGAATTCCAAACTCCAAACCCTAGGAAAACAAGGAAACATTCCATCTTGGTTTTCCAAAATTTATAATTTGTCCTATAAAACAAGGGATCCTCCTTGTACACCATATGGATCTACCCAAGTGGTTAAGTTTCTTCCACAGAACGTTGCTTTGATACCAATTTTTAAATGCGTAGGACAATTGAGAGGATGGGTAAATTAGTCTTACATTAAAACATAAAAATCGTCATTAACATCTATATCTTCATTATCCCTTAACTTCTTATCAACCATTAAACCCTTATTATGAATTCATAGAAGTAAACATGAGAAACAATAATGCAAACACATAAACACATAATAACACCTTATTTATATGGAAAACCTAAGGGAAAAACCACTATGAGGATTAGCTCACTAATATATGAATTGCAACATTGAATACAATAGGCACACTACCCAAAACAAAGAAGGGATCATTGACAAAGGATTCACTATCTAGAAGAAATAATATAAAAGAAAGGTTGGCTCACTACCAATTTGAACTACTAACAATGCATCTCTCTTATACTGAAGGTACAGTTCCACTAAAGAACAAACAACTCATTCAAGAAACTAAAATGTAGACACCTTTTGCTCATTGCATTGGGATTCATAGGCATTAAAGCTCACACTCAAGTCTTCACACCCAATTATTTTTATTCTTTTGCATTACACACAATATTTTATTTATCCACATAAAAATTTTCCTTATATTTATACTAACTACATCTTAAAATAATCTAAATTAGGCTATCCTTAAGGAAATGTATGCACCTCAACCATGGAATATCAAATAGGTCAGCACCAAAAACTTCAATGATATAAATAAGTGAAGGAAGATCATGAAACTACTTGTATGGGACCAAATATACATCCACATTCTTCTCAACACTTTGTAAAACATTAGTCTTCCTCCAAAATTAGTGCTAGCCCACCAAGTCGTCTGAACCAACACTAACACTAACAAGTGACTCTAAAAAACCCTCTTAGGATCTAGAAACATCTCACAGACCAAACAAAAACACTTCACATCTCAAAATATTTCACATCATCAAAATATTAGCCATTGCTAGTGCAACCACCTAAAACTTAAGAACACTTTTAAATTATATGCAACCAAACACACTGGCACACACAATAAACTCACTACAAAACCTTGTGGAACACCACAAAACCTAAAAATTTAAAGTTAGATAAAAATGATATAATCATGTTACTAGATTTGCAACACCATAACCTTCACTGCAAAGAAATGTGGAGCAATCTCATTTCTCCCAGACACCCTATTTCACCAAAAAGACATACTATTAAACACAACTTCCACTCTATAAGGATCCAAAACCTAAAACTCTAGATATAGAACATTAACACCTTTAATCATCATATAAAAACCATGTGCACATATCTTCAACCATGAAGTAATGCAGAGAAGAACACTAAACACCACTCTATCACATTGAACTCTCTATTATTCAAAATTTCTCAAAAGAAATTGGAAACCAAGTGAACAAAATACATTAGTAACATTGTTTATCACATACATCAAATAAATTACTAATGATATCACCACAACATAGTGCAATTCTCCCCAACATCACCAATCTCCCCCAAATCTAGTTTGACCAAAAACCTCTACAACTATATTAAAGGACATCAATGAACACACCTACATTATGTTGACATCTATACCAACAATTCCAAAGATCATCAATACAAACAAAATTCAACACACTCTACATACAAGGGGTTGACATACGTGAGAATGCTCAAGAAACTCACAATAACTCACAAACAACTCAAGCTTCCAACATCTCCAAACTTCCAATATGTGTCTAAATTTTTTATGTATGTGTTGATATTTTTGTCATCTTAGTATAAATAGTTCCATAGGGGCCTTAAGTTAGGTCATAAAAGGTATAAGGATTTAAGTCTTAGGTGTCATAGAGTCACAAAATTGACAAATTATCTTTTAATGTATTCCAACATCACTCACCAAGGTGGGAAAAAAGTAAGGAAATTTTTTCATTTCACCCAAATTGCATGAGGAGATTTTATATTTTTTCTTATGCTAAAAGATTCTTCTAGGCTTGGTGTGGATGTTTTCTCTTTTCCTTCCTAAAATCCATTCATTTTGAAGACAAGGAGAAGAAGAAATGGCATATTGCAAATAACATCTAGTGGATTATGACACATATCATGGACAATAGAGAAGTTCAAGGAGTTGATTAACTATAACCCATGTTGTATCCTAATGTGGTTCCATTTACACTTAACCAAGTATCCTCTTCTATCTTCACATAAGTCTATTAATTCGTATATGCATTACAAACCTGTAGGATACTTTTGTTGAATAAGAGTCTTCCCTTTTTTCACATAATCATATACAATTTTATGTTTTGATGGCATATATGTTTCAAATAAGACTCCCAAATTCCATTGAGTAGTCAAACAAGTTAAAATTAAATTAACTTCATGATAAAACATAGTGTTATGACTATCATTAAATGTATTATTTTTCCCCAAAATGGATGGCTCTATCATTATGTTTTCAAAGTGTCAAAAACAACATATGGGAGTGGTATCCAAAAGGTTAGGGTTGTAAACATGAGGAAGTTATATATTTTCCCATTCATCCAACCCTTGCTACATATTCATGTGAGATTAGGGCATTCCAAGAATTGTACCTCTATTACAATGTTAATAAGAATTATTCAAACCCGAATTATTCTTATAAAAAATCAGAGAGTGTGTATTCATAAAGAGTCTCTAAATAGAGTTAAAGATTTTCACAAGAGTTTAATGTATGAATATGTTGCAAGAGTTTCACCCTTGCTATCCTTGTGTTGTGTAGTGTGGCACTTGGGTTCATGACATGGCTTAACTATCTCTTATGGATCTTCAATCTTGTATAAATTTAACAACTGTATCAGGCATTAATAGGTTTATATTTTGGTGAAACAATAGCTTATTGTGCAAAAATTGGTATCATAGCCAAGGTCACAAGTTTGAAGCCCTTTCTTGTGGTGGGGGGTATTTTTGCAAGAGTTTCACCCTTGGTCTCGTTTTATTGTGTAGCATGGTGCTTGGGTTCATGACATGGCTTAGCTGCGTGTTGTGGATCTTAGATCTTGTATAAATTTGGTGGTTGTATAGGGCATTAACAGGTCGATCTTTTGGTGCAACACCAACCACCTATATGTAACAAAATATACTTTTACTTATTCGAAAATGTGCATGAAGGTTCCTCTAATTCTATTCAAACCATTCAAGGCCACAAAATTTTGATAGGCCAAAGACAAACTAAAGGATACCATTTATGAAATGTTAGATGATAATGTGTAATATTATGTAAAGATGTTGATACCTATCGTGCTAAACTAAAAGGGAGGATATAGTTAGAGACAAACATAAATAATCAATCAGTGATGATCATGAAACTAAGTCAAATTCCAAATCAAAAATCACAATCCATGATGGGAATAAGTTATACGACACATTCAAGATATTATATAGAAGACTAAAAATTATTGTCATAAAAAAGATATGATTATCAAAAGGTAGTGTGTTAGTTCTAGCACCTAAATTTTTTGTTTCAAATGGTCAAGTTGAGGAAGGGGGCTATAAAAATGTTGACTATGAATAGGGTAGTGCAACAAAGGCCTATATTAATAGTTGAAGAGAAAAGAAGAGAAACATAAAATTATTCTAATAAGACATGATGGTAGAGGATAGTCCTTAAAAATTGATATCATACTTGAAGGATAGAGTTCTATTACTAAAGAGAATATTCAAATCGAAATTTGGATTCATCCATTGTAAAAGTATAAGAGGAATTATAGAATATTTAATATAGAATGTAGCAAGAAGAATTATGAGATAATAGCATTGCTAGTTTGGTGACCTTATTTAAAGGGATGGTCCTAGAAAGGATATGTGAAATATAGTGACATGAGATAGAAGAAGGTCTAATACATTATTTTATTGAAGGGACAACCTAGGAAATAAAAAACATGAAATCACCATCTATTACAAAGTACTCACTAAGAGCACAAACTTGGGATGATTATATAAAGTTCCATGTGAAGATGATCTTGAAGACTTGTGAATGCACAATCTAATAAAAAAGAACATATAAAGATAGCCACAAATAATGTAATAGGATTGTCATAAAGATACTATCCTATAATAAAGCGATTAATTTCTAAGATAGAAAATTTTGTGGAGACATAGTCCTAAGAGATAGTTATATCAAATAAAATGTTTTAATGACATTGATAAGATAAGTGAATAGTTAAAAAGAATTCAGTGCACACTCAACTATCCACTATGAAAGTATATGGCAGCTTACAATTCTACTATAGTATCGAGGGCCAGAGATGTAAATACCAGTCTATAGGACATTGTCATATGGTTGGCATGAATGATTAAATAAGAATATAATAGAAGAAATTAGATCCTAAAAACATTAAGATCTTACAATATTAAGATCAAAAAGGGCCATACTCAATAAAATTAAGCTAATATTGACATTAAGATTCAATTAAAATCAATGAAACATAATTCAAAAGAAATGAATCAAAAGGAAAAGTAAACCTCTAATACCATTGTGGATTGATACAAAATTGTGATGGATTGCTCAAATATTACTAATCCATAGTTTCAAAAGCTTGGTTTAAGAGGGGCGATTCAAAAAAAATATGATTCAAGAATGCTCAAGAAATGGCTTAATGATTCTAGAGAATAATGATGCAATGAAGATTGTGAATGAATTCATGTTTGAGAGGGCTTCATTTGTAGTTTTTGGAATTTTTATCAATGGTAAATATTGAAAATGGTAATCAATGGATGAAAGAAGATCAATGGAATGAATAAGGATCAAGGGGGATCAATGGTTTATAATTCATGCAAGCTCAAAATATCTCTCCTCTCATGGAAAAGAGGTTGAAGATATTTTGAATTGGAGGGAAGAATTTGAATTTGAATTGAGAATATTCACTTTTTTGAAAAATGAATATTATTTATGCATGTTGGAGGGTTGGAGGTGAACCATTGATTTTTGGCTCCTATGGACAACTCTTGCTCTTCTAGGGTTTTTCACCTAAAAGGAGAGAGATAGGAGAAAAAATACTAATGGTTCATTCAAATAATGTTAAGTGTGATGTTATCTAACCTAAATGAACTTAACTAAATGCAATTAACTATTCTGAATGGATGAAAATGAATACAAAATTGAAATTAAAGCTATGTTTGAAAACATGTCATGATATGCAAATAATGAAGTAAATGAAGAAATTATGAAAAATAGAAAGGAACAAGATGGATCTGAGTGCACCTAGGAAAAATATGATGAATTTGGAGTGTTCTAGATGCTGGTTGAAATTAATGATTTTTCACACTGGGGCTCATTTGCCCAGGGTGGCGAATTAGTCCTCCTAGTGAAAAACTATCAGAAATAGGTTTATGCCTATCAAGATCCAAAATCTAACAAAATTCAAATTTTTCAGTCCTAAGGTGGGACTCATTCACCACAGGTGGTGAATCAGTCCTCTCCTAAATTTTTGAAAAATCAGGAGACAACTCTGCAACATCAGATCTGAGAATCACTGCTTGTCAGATTATCAAAGTCAATTCTATATAAAATGGACAAAAATCCTTCTCCAAGCTTGAAATACACTTGAGTTGACTTGAAGCACCTAGTTGACTTGTAAACCAATCTTCAACACCAAAAAGCTTGTCAATGCTAAACACCTAAGTTTTCAAACAAACATGCAATAGGGGAAAAATGGTTTAAGGTTAGTGAATAGGGGTTTTTCCTTGGTCAAACCCTATTTTTGGTAATCAAACCTTCAATAAAATATTGAAATGCAAAGGAATGATAAAATAACAATGTAGACGTCCAATTTGATCACTTCCATATGATCAAGCGCATCTCCTTATTCATCTGGTTGCTCATCCCCTCTGTCAATATTAATTAAACTAGTTGTTTAGTTAATACCCTGCATCTTGCACAAAGGTCCTAAAGTATTTAATTTAATACTTTACGCCTCGTCCTCCTCTAAATTAAATAAATATGCCCTTTTATTTAATTTAGTCATATCCCCCTTTTAAATTAAAATCTATTTTTAATTCCTCTTTTCTCTCTTATAGTCACATCCTCCAACTTTTGCAAGTTGGTCCCCTAATCCATCTTAATTACTTCATCTTCTTCTAATTAACTAGGATTAGCATGTGCACACCCTTAATCATCACTAAGGTCACATCCTCCATAATTTCCCACTTGCTTCTAATGAGTCATTAGTCCATCTAATTGAGTACTTGCACAATCTTAATCATTTCATTAGCCAAACCTAATCCTCGTCCTATTTAAGGCATGTGTCCTTGAGTCAACCTTATTAAAGGCTTTTTCCTTTTGGACAAGGCACTCCACTTCCCCATGTGAATTTTTAATTCACCTTTTAATCCCCCAAGGCACCCAAAAGGATTTTTTAATTCCTTCACTTCTCCCCACATGTCCTTCACTTATTCTTTATTCTTTCTCCCCATATGAGAATATTTGAGGAATTTTTAATTCCTCACATGTCCTCTCACCCATGGGACAAGGACCTCCTTTATGAGGAGATCTTGTCCAATCCCAAGGTACTTTTACCCCTCCATGTCATGTACTTCTCCTTCCACCTCATGTCCACTTCACCTTTTAGGGCTAAATCACATGCCACATGTCAAGATGTGAGGGCTTGTGAGTTCTCAACTCACCTTAGCCCTACATCTTGATATTTGGTGGCTCAATATTGACCCTCCATTTCCCCTAGGAACTCTCAAAAATCATATAAATACCCCCTCTTTTCTCTCATTTTAGGAGAGATCATTTTGCTAGCCAAACTCTTGCAATTTTGTTTCTCAACTTATACTTAGCCATTTTCACATTTTCATCCACTTGCACTCATCCTCACAACATCATTTCGCTTGCATCTACTTGCCATCCAAGGAGCATACACATCAAAGATCAAAGGGCCAACAAAAGGATTGACTCAACGCAAGGTATGAGTTCCATTTTGTTGCTTTTATCTTGCATTGTTTCCAACTTAGGCTAATCTTGAGGTGTAGGTTGTTTTAGTTGTTTATTTGCACTCTTTTACTTGCCGCTCTTTTTCTAACGCTCACATTCAACCTATCACATTTCTGGCACACCTAGTGGGACCCACAAACAGGTCTATTTCTTTCACATTTGCTATTTTTTGAATTTTTCAAGGTCCAGGTTACAGAGTGGCAGACCTGTCCCTGCAGAGTGGTGGATCTGTCCTGGAGTGGCAGGCCTGTCCTGGAGTGGCGGACCTGTCCTGACAGAGTGGTGGATCTATCCTGGGGTGGCAGACCTGTCCTGGAGTAGTGAACCTATCCCTGTGCAGTGGTGGACCTGTCCTTGTGCAATGGCAGACCTATCCTAATACAGTGGCGGACCTATCCTAATTCAGTGGCAGATATGTCCTGAAGTGGCAGACCTGTCCTGACAGAGTGGCGGACCTGTCCCTACAGAGTGGCGGATTTGTCCCTGCAGAGTGGCGGGACCTGTCCTCTAGAAGGTAAAAATTTCAAGTTTTTCCTGATTGTCTTTTGGTAAAATAGGAACATAGTTTAATTAAAGGGGTGTCAATAAACCTTGTTTGGTGTGTTTGGGAAGGCTATTTGACGTATCCAATCCCCTTGCACCATTTGGCGATCCTAGGTGACGAGAAATCATAGCTTTCCAAGTCCTTTTGAGTCACCCTTTTTCACTTTCTTAGTGGGACCTGCTTGGGGATTTCATCACCCCAAGGGACGATTCCAACCACGTGTACCGGTGGGGTATATAAAGGGGGGAGAGCAAAAGTTGTACCTCAATCCAACCACGTTGTAATTGGCGAAGCGTCAGGATGACGTGAAGAGTTGGTCTGAGCCTTTAGTATCTCGCTAAGGTTCCCGACTCACGCTTGTAACGGGTTGGTGTTCACGGTTTGGGCCTCATGTACCCGGTGTATATCGAGGACTCCTTAGAAAACATGTGCATCTTAGAGTAGAACACTTTGTTGACCATACCCATTTCTACTAATCTTAGGGTTGTGCTGTTTGAATTGTATTTCTCATGCATAAACCAGTGATTATCAGTTTGACCAAGTCTTTTATGATTGCTATATTTTGGGTCCTTTTCCTTACCCATCCATCCAAACATTCAACTTAAACTTATCCTTTGACAAACCTGTCCCAACCCTGTGGCAAACCTGTCCTAGTGCAGTGGCGGACCTATCCCTGTGCAGTGGCGGACCTGTCCTTATGCAGTGGCAGACTTGTCCCTGTTCAATGGTGGACCTATCCTAGTGCAGTGGCAGACCTGTCCTTGTGCAGTGGCAGACCTATCCTAGTGCAGTGGTGGACCTGTCCTTGTGCAGTGGTATACCTATCCTAGTGTAGTGGTGGACCTATCCTTGTGCTGTTTCGGACCTGTCCTAATTCTGTGGTGGACCTATCCTTTGACCAACCTATATCATCACTTGGAATTCATTGTCCCTCTGTTTTGACCATCGATACAACCATTTAGCATCCAAAACAAGCTTTTGAACATCCGTTTTGAGCCTCCATCCCTTCGTTCTAAGGGTCATTTATCTTGAACACTCTTTTTCTTGTTTCGAGAGCCATTTGTCTACCCTGAGGTGCTCCCCATCTATCCTAGACCCGCTTTCATCTCTGATCTCTGTTATTCAATATAAACCTTGTTGGAGTTGTCATCCAAGTTGACCTAGGTATTCATCCCTAACCACAATCATCATAGCTAGCTTAGGAGCGCTATCCATCTTAAGTCAGTTATCCTTTCTGACCCAATCAATCCACTTCTATCTCAAGTTGGATTTGGTGTCATTATCATACATCCACCTTTCAATCAATACCTAGTGTTACCAAGGATCCTTCTTAAACTCGGTTGTGGATCTCGATCTTCATCATACTTATCATTAATTCAATCCCAATCATCAGATCAATTCAATCCCCACACCATCAAACCTATTCGGATCAAAAACCTGAACTCTAGGTTAATCCAACATCTACCAATCAATCCAATCCGATCCCATCAAGCCAATCCATGTCGGCCTAACCAATTGTCATCAACTAATCTCCCATCAAAATTGAATCAATCTTTCATCATCAAGGTTTTTCTAATATATTGATCTACTTCATCATCTTGCATGCCCATTCAAACTCGATCACAAGCAAAGAAAATGGCCGACCAACAAGCCCTGAATGCCCAATCAAACAACCCTCAAAATCCCACCAACACGGTCAATATCTCATCAGATCCTAACTATGGTGCTAATATCCCCATGATCCCCACAACGGCACCTCATCACAATCCAATGTGGATGGTCAAAACACGTCACCCCGTGGGGAGGAAAACATGGCCGATCAACCTGAGCTCACGTTCGAGGAACACTTTAGCAACCCTGTTAATGCATAAATGATAGAACGCCTCCTCGAAAGACATGGGGACAAAATCTTGGCTCACTTGATTGACAAGGGTGTCAAGCTACCGTCAGGTGTCGACTTATCCAAGTATGGCACCTCAACATCTAGTGTTTTTGAATAAAATACTAAAAGGAAATTTAAAATATTTTGAATTTGGGGCCAAGGAGGACTCATTTGCCACCCATGGCGAATGGGTCCCACCTAGGACCTAAAAACATGTGTTAGGAAATATGATGTATTTAATGTTGTTTGTGAGGACAATACTTGAAAAAACACTTAATTAAGCATGTGAGAGCATAAAGGGGCCAAATAAAGCATGATAAAGGGATAAATAGTGAAGATGTGCCTAGAAAAGCATGAAAGTTTATTACAAGTCTTTACAACACTTCAAAATAGGACTTGTTGATGAATAAAAAAGGTGATTTTTAGGTGAATTATAATAAATAGAGTCTAGAAGAGTGTAGAAATGTCTTACAACACTTCACAACACCTTCACAAGATGTCGTTCTTTGAATTTTAGTACCTAAATAAGCATGTTCAAGCCATGTCACAATGTAAAATCAAAGCAACATAGTTCCAACACCATGAAACAAGACCTAAAAGGCCATGAAAATGGCAAGGGGACATTTTTCTATGGCATAGGAGGAAAATTATTCAATTAAAAAATTATTAAAATTATTTAATTATGAGGATGAGAGGAATTCATATTTTAATTAAATAATTGGGAATTATTTAATCAAAGGGGAAATTAGCATGAAAATGATGAATTATGATGAATTAATCAAATAATGTTATTTATTCAATTAATAGGAGAATAAAGTTAATTTAACTAAATAATTGGGCATTATTCAATTAAATGGAGGAATTAGGAGAAAAATGAGGAAAATGGTGTTAGTATGTGAAATCAAGGTGTGCGATCATATATTCTCCTAATGACTTGATGCTCTCAATTTTTAAAAAAAAAATCTCCTAATTTTACCTGATGCCTAATTGTGCCCCAATAGACGAAGGAATGATGGTGGGATTCCCCCTTGAGAGGTCATCCAGAAAAAATAATTTTTGGGTCGAGAATGTGACATGATAATAGGACTAGTTTTGTTGAAGGGAGGACAAAAAAAAGTCTTAGGAAGCCTCAATACTAATCAAGAATGATAGCTAAGTTGGACAAATGAGTTGCAAGGAAAAACCCTAAGGTTTTGGGGTCATATATAGAAATTTAGGCTCAAAATATTCTCATTTTAACTCTTTGATTTATGTGATATTCAATCTCTAATCAACTATCCCCTTAAGAAACCTCAATATAGCACTCGTACCTTGTGCAACACATTATGTAGATAGGGTTGAACAATTCTAGAGGTCTACAGAAGCATGCCCATTGGTATGTACCATATTAATCTTTTCTTACACATAGTTTTAGGCCTCCAAATTATTAGCTAAAGGTAGGAAAACAAATGATTCAATCCATGGATCAATGCGACTATAACTAGACATGGCCTATCTATGATCACATAATTTTTCCTTTGTCAAATCATGTCATGGTTGTGATATCATATCATGATTGCATTACCTTATTGTAGATAAAGTGATGTATTTGTAAATGTGTTTGTGGCTAATATAGGGGTTTGGTATGTTTGAAATGTGATCTGCATTTGATTGTCAAGCTTTACTACATTTACAAAAAAGTGGCACATTTGTTCTTTTTCTTAAAATATAGATTTTTATGAAAAGTTTGGAAACTTGATTTCATGGGTGCTATGCTTGTAGGTGATAATTCATACTATCTACTATAGGGACTGAAGATTAAGGATTTTGGATTAGATGGTGCTCTTGAGTAAGCTAGAGGTCAAGTTTCTTTCAATGGTCAAGCTCTACTATATTGCATACATGCCTGAGATATAAGCACATAGGAAGATGATTACTATGCTTATGGAGCGATGGCAATCAAATATCACTACCTTTCACCTTCCCATAAGAGAGTGTGCTATTACATTGGAGAATTTCTAGTGCATTCTTAGGGTGTCAATTGAGGGTGTGTGGGTTATTTATGATATGGATTGAGACACAATAGATCCCTAGAGAGACTACTCAAAGACACTTAGATTGATATAGTGGATGGATAGCTTGATCGAGAGCCCTACTATGGAGAGGTTGATGAGATTTTTGTGACTTTAGAAGTTCTTATTATGGGACCCATCATGCTATACTAGTGATCACAAGGACTCTTTGTTGGATAGGGCTATGTGATTGATAGCAAGGTGGTCAAGGGTATCACTTATGCATGGGGACCTTGTATCCTCATGCACTTATATCATGATATGCAAGAGTTTTGTTATATACATACTACTATTTTATCTATGGGCATGACTCTACTTATGGGCATGGGAGTTGATAGTAATGATTCAATAAGTTGGAGAGTCAGAGATAGAGATGAAACACCCATTTGTGTACTGATATGATCCTATTATTACACATAAACACATTGAAGAGATACGTTTTTTGAGGAGGATCTTGCATGACATGATCAATTTTATTTGGAGGCCATGGATACACTATAAGGAATGGATAAATAATCATTTGTATCTTACATATTTTCAATAGATTTGTTGGATTGTCAAGTACACACCTCACATCTTGGAGAGGTACTTACCAAATAGAGTGTTGAGGCAATTTGGAGAGATATAAGTAGTACATGTTGATGAATATCATGCCATATTTTCCAAGAAATTTCAAGAGATTCCTGAGTGGGCTGATGTGGTAGTGCCACAAACAACACTTACTATGTTTAAATAGCTAGCTCCTCTAGCATGGGCATGGGAATGAGGTCCTGAGGATCCTGAGATGACAATTTATTATTATTCTTGGTGAGTTTAGAGATGACCACTTAGATTCACACATCCCACTAGTGGACCCAAAGGTGTAGGCATTGGTTAGAGGAGGAGAGAGGAAAAGCCTGGGCATGAGTGTTGGATGAGATAGAGAGTAGTAGTAGAGGCTTAGCTCGAGATGATAACAAGAATCAACATGTGGTTGTTTAGTACGTTGGCTAGCAAGTGAAACCACATCAAGATCCTCCACGAAAATATCCTCCTCAATAACAAGTTCCTTGACAAGTGGACCCATAGTAGCAACATGAGGCTACGAGGGATGGTGATGGTGACTAAGATGTTAGACTAGAACTTATTTTATCTTAAAGGGATCAATCCTACAAGGAGTGCAATGACTATATATTTGAGAGAGAGATTACAACCACTCAGTTTATTCAAATGATTGTAGATAGGGATTAGGCCCTCCTAGAGAAAGACTAGGCTCTCATAAAGAGAGAAAAGCACGTGGTAGAGAATGATGTAGAGATCACCTATCGCTAGTAGGTAGAGGCTTAGGTTACTCAGATAATAGTTGAGAGATATGTAAAGCATGCTAGGAGAATGTAGCTAGAGGTAGGACAAGGGTCCATGATCCCTATATCATATATAGGTTAAAAGTACAAAGTTGTGTCACACTTTTTGCCAACTTATCAATATATCTGAATTTTAGTATTTCTAACTAAAAATTAATTTTGGTCAAACATATGACCTAGTAAGATTAATTGTATCTAAGTTAGATATTTCCATAACTTTTTCAACTAAAACTATAGGCTAAATGCATATGTAACACTACTTTGAGGCCAATTTATCGAAAAATATGATTATTAGAAAAACTTGATGTTTCAACAACTCCTACTCATGTAAGTAATGTTTTTGAAAAGATATTAAAAATACCCTTTTGTAGATCCATAAGTTTAGTTTTCAAATATTATATATTTGATTAGATAAATTTATTATTTATATTTTATTTTATTTTATTTTTCCTAAAAGTGGGTTATCAACAAAAAATATTAGGTTGATTACCATGTCAAGAAAAAATACTAAAACTGATTATAAAAAATGAAAACAATATGATGCACTAAATAAAATAATCTATATCAAGATG
Organism: Sequoia sempervirens; assembly: GCA_007258455.2. Lineage (NCBI taxonomy): Eukaryota > Viridiplantae > Streptophyta > Pinopsida > Cupressales > Cupressaceae > Sequoia > Sequoia sempervirens. The sequence continues at coordinate 146,974,776 of VDFB02168118.1, read as the reverse complement.
GTATAAATTTTTTTCTATTTTAGATAAATATTTAATATAAAATTTGACGTCAAATGGAAACAACTATGTTTTAATGCACATTTTAATATTTATTTTAAAATATATGTTTATCAAAACTGGTAAAAATATATCCATGCATTAAATATTCAAGTTATAAACACAAACAAAAAATTTGAAAGAAAAAAATAAAATTTACTATATAAAGTTTGACATCTCATGTAACTTCATTTTTGAGCATTTTATTAGCAACTAAATTATATTATTAATTTAGTAAAAACTATTTTAAAATATTTTTTATTTTTTCAAATAAATACGAACATAAAATATACTAAAATATACACATTTTATTAGTTTACATCATTTTAAAATTCAAAACATATGTGCCACTTTTTTGTGATTCAAGTTTATAAGTTGGATCATTGTTGATTGTTTTTTTATAAAAGTGTGACATAGTTTTGTACGTTTACCACATAACAAATGTAACATACTTGATCTTTGATCCAGGAGGCCATCTATTAAAATACTTTATACCAAATAGTTGTTCCTAAAAATCATTGACAACCTTGGTTTTATGTGTGGAGCAATATAATGGGTACGTTAGGTTGATCAGATGGTGGTTTAGTAGGTCACCACTCTCAGTAGAAATAGGGGCATCAAAATGCATATGGGTCTCTAGGAAATTATCAATAACCATAGATTATGGGTCTACCACCTCTTCAACCTCCTCTTGATAGAGAGAAGCATGAGAGTTCAAGGTAATAAAATGTATAGAGACTTTTCATGTATTGATAATTGATGTAGATATATTTATATGCATTCATTGACTTTGAGCCTTATGTACATACATATATTTTATGTATATTATTTATTGTGCACTCAATGCACCAAATGTTTTGTATCATGACATTTCAATTTTTGATGATATATGAGATGATTTGATCCTTTTTCGATGCATGTATTATGATACTTCATTTTTCTATAACGTGATGATGGATATTCATTTATTATGCTTATGATGATGTGATGTATGTTGTTAATGATTTTTATATGCAGGAAGTATGTATGGATGATGATATGGGTATGAATCTCTTTTTGTATTTTTCATATGATAAATGATGACTATCTAGTGTGGATGCTTATAGACAGTTTGTGGATGCAAGATGGGATGAATATATTTTTGTGTTGTATGTCATGATACATGGATAGAAATGATGGTATGATGAATAGAAGAAATTTATAAGAATGGATGATTGGAATAGAATGGAATAGAATGATGATTTTGATCAGGATACCAATAAATTTATAATTATTAGGATGGTTTTCTAAGATTTTATTGGATATGTGATGAGACGAGATAAATCATTTAGCTTTAAAAAATTTAGATTATGAAACATAATACAAAGCAATCCTTATTTTGATATAGCAAGTAGACACAATGCACCAAGGTATGAAGAAACAAGGTGGCATTGTATCTATTGCATGGAGTTTGACTCTACAAAAATATAGGAGTCTCCTTGCTCATGCCTAACATACAAATACCTTGTTTGATCATGTGAGTGAATGAAGCCATCGAAGTAAGGAGACAAGTACACAATACGTATGAAGAACTTGAAATGCACTAGCCTTTGTATCTCAAGACTATCCTTGTACACAAAACACAAGTATTTGCCAAGGTCATATTACAAGAACATCCAACAAACAAATAAGATGAAATCAATGACCATGCCCTATTACATACCCCTCTAGACACACCAAGATATTGAAGATGAAGGTAGTTTCAAGTGAGCGGTGTAAATGATACAAAAAGATAAAACTAAACTAAAAGATCAAAAATGACAAAACATCAATGTCATCATATCTCTTTCCAAAGAGAGTTGTTTTAGTTTGATATCCAAAATAATGTCTATTGTAGGAAAGATCTATTCGTTAACACATTCATTGGATGTTTATTTGGATTTGCAAAGGTTTAGCATATTGATATGAAAGCTTGTTGACATGTTTGACAATCATAAAGACTTATGATTTTGCATCAATATTTGATGTTTTGACAATTGTTGTATTTCTTTCTATATGTTTTACCAAAGATGAGGGCATGGATAGGTTTATTATGAATGGGTGGATGAATGATGGGACGGATAATTATTTCTTTTTTAAATTTTTCTTATGTTTTCAAGATTTTGAAATGTTATGAGGTTATTTTTGGATTTTTGGACATGTTTGAATGTTTTCCATTTTTTTTTGGTATTTTTGTGCTATTTGGATGTTTTGGATTTTGCAAAATATTTGAGGTTGTTTTTCTATTTTGGCATATTTGAATTTTTTTATATTTTTATATATTTGAAATTTTTTGAATATTTACCTAAACCATGATGTGAGCTACAAAACATGGATCAAGATTTATTGCGAAGAATGATGTAAGTTTCTTCCCCCAATGTCTATCAATGTATGAAATTCTATGGATGGAAATGAAATGAATTCCAAGGACTATACTATAATAGGATAACATATTCAAATAGTGTAGGATTGCTTCAATAATGCCAGTTGTAGATGATGGTGTGACATGAGATGGTATATGATCAAAAAATATTACCATTTCAAGTTTTTACCAGAAGCAAGTTTGGAGTATAACCCTAACTTTGTTAAGATCAAGATAGACATGGAAAAATGGATCCGATGGATTATGTATTATGGTGAGATGGAAGAGATGTTGGATAAGATGGATGAATTGTTGGATTTATTATGGATCATGTGGATGGAGATTTTGTTTTTATTATAAATGGGATAAGATGCTTCCACCAAGAATGGTGCATGTAGATTCTCAATTCTACATATGATGCTTTTCTACAAAGTTTTCATCATGGTACTTGCCCAAAGTGCCACCAAAGTGGTTTTCACTAGAGGATGATTTTTCTCTTTATTATTATTTTTATTTCATTTTTGTTTATTTTAAGATTTTTTGTATTTTTGAATGAATGGATTATAAGAGCTTTTTTCTTTTGGATTAAACTATGTGTTAGTTTTTGAATTAACGTTTTCGATCACACTTTGTGATCAACAATTTGGATGCAAAAAGACTTTTAGGAGTAGGAGATTACAAATTAAAAATAGTTATAAAGGAGGAGGTGAGGGGAATAGTTTCCCAAGAATCAAGATAGTTTTCTAATAAAAAAAATGAAAAGGAGAAAACATAATATAAAAATAAAATAACATTAATGAAAAAACTAAAATTAATAAAATATCATAATTATTCAAAATTAGAAAATACAACAAATCATTTCAAAAAAATTACCACATGAAAACTAAGAATAATATAATATTAATAAAATTAAAAATTTTAAGTATTTTTCATTAATTAATGTTCCAATATTAAAAACTAAAATTAATATAATATTACAAATATTGAAAATTTAAAAAAATCAACATTAATTAATAAATTTTACAAATATTAATCTTTGCATTAAAATATAAATTTATATTGTAATACTAATATAATTTTAACATTAAATAAATTTACCAAATATAAGACAATATGTGAGGAATGAAAGATGTGGAATGTATATTATAATAATATTGCTAATTCATATTTTATAATTAAATTAAAATATAAAGATATTATATTAATAAAAACACAAAAGGTATTGAAGAAGGTAGGGAGAGCATCTCTCCACAACAAGGATGTGGAGAGACCGTGGTTATAATCATGCTATCCAGATGGGATGCAAGCAATACCTTTGCTCGATGGCCTTGGAGCTCCATCTAGGTTTGGTAAGGTGATGTCAACTGACTGTGTCTACTAAAGGGTGTAGTGATACTCTAATTTTTCCAGCTATGTGATCTAAGGTGGAGAGGTCATGTCTCTTCAAAATCTATATGTAGGTAAGTTGTGACCATTTATGACACTATCATACTGAGGTACAAGCAGTAACTAGGGGGGTGCGTTTTGATTTCCCAATCAATTGATAGGATGGCTCACCACAAATTCATGTACTCGTTCACTTGTATGACAACAACCTCATTTTCTCTAATCAATTGTGTGGATGGCTTATAGGAGTTATTCAAAATAATAAAGGAGGTGTTTTTGGTGGCATAATTTCATTCTCGGCTAAAGGTGGTGAAGGTAATGAATCTTTCTTTCTTTTGTGTGATAGTTTTCTTGCTTGGATTCTATTTGTCTTGAGCATCGATGGATAAGAGCTCAAA